>JAADWJ010000124.1:0-47274 GCA_023336165.1 Pythium monospermum
ATTTTTTTTTTTTTTTTTTTTTTGTTGGTTCTCCTTCTGAAAAATTGGCTATGACTCAGATTGTGGTGCGCATCAGATCTGATACCTCGCCACAAATCTGATACCAGACTCCTGCACAATCACAGCCCGTGATTCACGGGATACGCGCGACTGTGCGAAGCATACGAGCGGTAGAACTCCATAGAATAATGTGATGTGATACAGTGTATGGAGTAGAAGCAGCTTCAAGTCATTCGTTATATGATACATTGAGACTACGCAGAGGGCGGCAAGTGCTGGATGTGGCGGCAGGTACTGGTGCGTCCACAGTGGCAGTCAAACCACAACGCATCACCATAGTCGACCGTGACTTCGTCTCCTTCGGCAAGCTCTCGGATCGTTGCAACGAGGATTTTATGTTCGGTACCGTTGGCAACTTGATACAATCGAGCCGTGGGTTCGCACGACTGGGCCACGAACCTCATCGGTCCACCAACTTCTTCGGCATCGATGTACGCCGTCCTTTGGCCAATTTGCTTTGACGTCTGCCGCATGGCCAGGCGGTAGCCTCGGTGTCGAGTTGTCGTCCTTGGTGGCGGCGGTTCCAGTGTCCATTGGCCCAAATATTCGCCAACCACGACTCCTTTTTCAATGGGTTGGGCGGCAAGAATGGCCAGCGCTCCTCCCAATGTTGTGTCCCTCACAAGTCGCAGTTTTGGAGGCTCCAACGTGCCATTGCCACAGTCGCCTCCAAACGGACAGCAATTGCGGGTGCAAAAAATGCCAAGCATGGCGTTGAGGAAGTGTCGACGCGACAGGAGGTCTTGCAGTCGCAAAAGTCGAAAAGCGGAACGAACGGCAGCCTGATGCCATCGGGGTTAAAGTTTGCCCCGAGGTGAGGAAGATGAGGTGGCCATCTGGCACGCGCATATCTTGGTGGTGACATGGGGAACTTGAACGAAGAGTACCAGGTAGCGTTGAAGGCGCGCAGTGGTTGGAGTGATTTGCTCAGGACTTCGTTTTTTGTTGTTGGTGATTTCGCAAAGTATCAGATCTGATCCCGCCCAATCTCCAGGAAATACCGGTATTTAACCGGTTCGACTGTTGGCAATGTTGCCAACACATTCTGCAAGACACAGAAATCCCAAAATGACGGAACGCCAATTCAAGATCAAAGTCGGCACGCTGCGTCGGTGCGTGGGTGGTGTGGATATCCACGTGCAAGCTTGCTCTGATCCCCATATCCCATACATAACGCGCACTTTGTGTATGTCATAGTGTGAAGAAAGACCTTGAATATTACGCCAAGGAACACATTGCGCAAGCCACCAAGATTGAGAAAATGCGCGCCGATTCAAAAGACGAATACGATATCAAAAAGCAACAAGAAGTGCTCGTGGAGACCGAGATGATGCTTCCGGACTGCCAGATGCGCCTCAAAGAAGCCGCTTCTGATGTGACCAATTTCTGGAATGCGAATAAAGAAGAACTGGATGGACTCGAGTCTGCGATGGAAGCACAGACGCTGTTAGATGCCGTGCCCGCGCTTTTACAGTAATAGTGCAACCCACATACATCTATTCAACTACAAGTACTGTAGATGCGACTGGTGTGTTAGTTTTAATACTACAGTTCCATACAATACATAGATCCACACCTTTATACAATGAGTTTTGGAATTGTTGCTTTGTTAGGAAAGTGGATCGTCGGCTTGCCGCGTACTACTACTTTGGATACTAGAACTACTCCCAGTATTACTACTACTGCTATGGTGATCTCTGTGGTGGTCATTTGATGGCGGTGTGGCAGCCCATGAGGCGCTCGGTGGTATTGATATGCTTCCAGTACCAGTACCATTCGCTGGGTGGCTCCGTTTCGTGAACGATTTCTCAGGCGACCGAGAACCCACGGGCTTTTCAGGCGATATACTTGGAAGCAGGCACGCTTTAGATGGCGAGCAAGCTCTGGGAGACGGCAGAGAAGGCGGCGTCGCTGCATTGCTGCTGCCTCCGTCGTGTGATGGTGGGACCAGTGCCGAGATGTGGGGCGAGCCAAACGAAGCAGCAGCAGCCGTGTCTTTTCGCGTGCCTCTCTCCGCGGAAACAGGCCTGCTGCCCATCAGATTCGCGTGGTGGTCGTGAACAGCAGCTGGGAGAGTTGTCTTGGGGCTTCGTGGCGACGAGAGGCTCTTGCCACTGACTCCTAGAACTACTGCTGCTGCTACTGGCTTGTCTGGATCCATGGAACTGGAGCTCGTGGTGCTGGATGAGAGGCCGCGCTGGATCACATCGTCAAACCACGGATGCTCCAGCATCTGGTGGACACTTGGCCGTTCCAGAGGGTTCTCACAGAGCATCAGCAGCAGCAAACTGCGCAACTTGACTGAATATTTCCATTGCGAACTGTAGCAGTACGCCCGTGTAGCTGCTAGAGACTGTAATATACGTTTAGATGCCCTAAATGTCAAAACAAAATTTCCACAAAAATGCATATTACAAATATTTTAGAAAAAACAAACCTGTTGGACAAGTTCTTGAAAGCATTTGCGGTCTTTGAGAGTTTCCAGTTCATACATCACCATCCAACTGGTCGTAAACATTTCATTTCCTACAATAAGCTATTTTCACGAAACATATATAAAATATTAGGAACCAGGAAATCAAATTTCCACAAAACTCAGAGAAAACAACAAACCTCCAGTAAGATGCAGCCCAGACTCCACAAGTCGGCCTTGAACCCATCGTATAGATCACATAATAGAATCTCTGGTGCAAAAAAGCCTGGACTGCCACAGAAATCATGGAGCATTTGGTCATCGCCACAAGTGGCTCGCGTGCAAAGCCCAAAGTCCACGAGCTTGACTGTCTGGTCGGGCGACGTATGGTCAGGCCAGTACAGAATGTTCTCTCTTTACAACGGCAGAGAGAGAGACGCTGTCAAAATCACAGAGCCATATACATAGAGCAGCCAACTAAGTACGTACGGTTTGAGATCGCGATGGCAGTAGTTGTGGCGGTGGAGCCGTTGCAGCGCCAGTGCGACCCGCAGCATCAGTGGCTTGATGGTCTCTTCCGCGACGCCGTCATCGTGGGGTCCGAAGAACTCGAACAAATCTTTGCCACCGCGTTCTGTGATCAAATATATATGGCGTTTGGTATGGATCACCTCACGGATTCCTAAAATGCCTGGATGCTGGATCTCTGGATCCAGCAATGAGGAAATTTCGGAATTCACACGGTGGAGCGTGACCAAATCCAGAAGCTTTTCCTTGTCAATGGCTTTGACAGCGAGTAGTTCACTTGGATTCTCTGGATCTCTGGACGCGTACACCACAGCGTACTGGCCGTACCCGAGCACTTCAAAGAGTGGGTAGCGACCAATGGACGTCTCACACTCATTTTCTGGCTGCGTGAGCCGTGGGATGGCTTTCATTTCTGGATCTTTGGACGGCAAATACTCCCACAGCAATTTTTGGTGGCTATTGTGGAGCTTATCGTAGGCTTGCTTCATATGCTGGACATCTTCAAAGAACTGTTCTTGCTCGGTTTCGATAAACTTGGCGCGTGCTAAGGCTTCGTCCAGCTGCGCCTTCCAGTCGCTCACTTCCGCCGTCAGCGATTTGATCTTGCGATCTCTCTGATGAGTATAGAATACACCCCGGTGAGACCAATGTGTTGGGTATTGAAGGCTGGGTAAGGTAATGTAGGTAGGTACCTTGTGGATGCGTTTGACCATCAGCGCTGCTGCTGTGGCTGGGTCCGTCTCAGGAGGGTTGCTACCAGCAATGGTGGTGGTGGTGGTGGTGATGTTGCTGCCCACACTGGACGGACGAGAAGTGTTTGGCCGCGACAAATGCTCTTCTGTGTCCTGTATCAGTGCTGCAAGGCTCGCACAAGAGCGATTGTCACGCCACAGGAGCTGTATGGGCGGATGCGTAGTGAATACACGTGCCATGCATCAGCAAGTGTGCCCGATTGCTGTTCGTGGGTCTACTTCTATTGTACCTACCAGTTGGTTCTCCATGAGAGGCTGGCCTGGCGGATCATTGAGACTCGCAACAACTTTAATGTGCGTCTCAGACGCTGCTCATTTCCACACACAAACAATGAGTTGGTGAGTGATCCATAGCCCAGTGTGTGGTTACGCTGGTTAGCTCTTGGCAAAGACCTTGCATGGCTCGATCGATGATGCCACGAAGGTCATCCAGCAGCGCCGCATCATGCGCTGCTAACACGAGCACCTCCATGATTGCGTGCGCTTGGTTTGGGAGACACACAACAACCCAGTTTCGTGTCTCCCGACCTTGGCATTCAGTTCCCCATAGACGTGGTTCATTGGTTCGCATTAGATTTCCGTCCATTTTTGGGCTCGTTTGCAACATCCCAGAACAGAATAGAATGGTATTTTTGACGCGAGGTGACTGTGGCTGTTGCATGGGAGACTTTACTGGACGGGTGACGCTATTACGGTGACTAAAATATGCGCATTGCGCAAGGAATGTTCCCATGAGCGTCATTCAAGCTTCATTCGCATTTGCATTGCAGAACTTGAAAGGCTTTTGTCTCAGATGGCTACATAAATCCCTTGCTGTCCCGAATCTACATTATCGGTTCCGTGTTGGGGTGTTAGTACCCCCAGTGGGACTATTCCAGAACTCACCAAAAACAACAAACACAATGGACGAAAGAAAAACAAAACAAACAACGAACACCAACAAGAAACTCAGCATGGGCACGTACTTGGAGGACTGCTTGGAGAGCATGTACATGCTCCCGTCCGAGGTCAAACGCAACTTTGATCTCATGCGGGAGCTAGACAAGGTACAGTCTAACCGAAAACCTGCGACATGTGACAACACCAACAAGTCTAAAGTCTAAGAGTCTAACCACACACTGGATTATCATGATAGACTTCGTATCCGTTAATTGACGAGCTCCACTCATTCCACAAAGAGTATCTTATCGCAGCAAGGAAAAAAGTCATGGAGCGGTGCGCAAGCACCGAGCTTGGCGAGCCAGACGAGGCAGAGCTGCGCGCGCTTGTGGAAACCGATGCAAACCTGGAAAAATTACGCGAAAAGCACCAGCGGGTCGTCCAGAAACTGGATGAAAAAATCGCCATCGCCGCGCAATCGTATGACCTTGTGGACCACCATATCCGACGGCTGGACCAAGATTTAGAAGCCTACGCTGCGTTGCTCAAACAGAACGGCGAGTACGAAGACGACAAGGCGATCGCCAAGAAGCGCAAGCTGTCGCATGCCCAGTCATCCGCAGGAGCAGCCGATGGTGGCGGTAGCACCAGCAGTGGGAACCTCAAGTTTGACGCCAAGCAAGCTGCGCTTGAACTCAGTTTTGCACAGCAGCACAAACAGTCAGCAGGCACCAGCAGCAGCTCGGCGGCGGCTTCTTCTGCTGCCGCCTCCGCGGCCCACGCAGCAGCAGCAGCCGCCCAGCAAAGCACACAGAGCTCGCGAAAGGGCAGTGGCACTGGCAGCGGGTCTGGTCGCAAACGATCCGTCGCAGAAGCCGTCGAAGTCGTTCTCATGGTACATTTTGAACCTGCAGGATACTGCAGAGTTGATCTGATTCTGATCTGATTATTATCTGATTCCTGGTTCTGATTCTTGTTTTTTGTGTCTAGCCGGCCATGCTGCCCATGGGCACGGAAGACTTGCCGATCGATCCAAATGAGCCAGTTTACTGCCACTGTCGCCGCGTTTCCTATGGCCAAATGGTGGGCTGTGATAACGACGACTGCAAATACGAGTGGTTCCATTTTGAATGTGTCGGACTGACCGACCAGCCACAAGGCAAATGGTACTGCACGGACTGCAAGATCATGCTGGGCATCAAGTAAAGTAGTATAATAGTGGTATTATCTGTAATAATACTACTTTTTCTTTTTCTTTTTGGTCTCATCGTCGCTTTTTGTACTTTTTTTCGTTTTCGATGGATCGTTTTTGTCCTTGTCCTTGGTTGTCGTCTTCACTGGTTTGCTTTTCTTCTCCTCCTTCTTGTCCTTGGTCTTCGCTTTGGTCTTCTCCGTCTTCTTGTCCTTGGCCTTCTTGTCCTTCTCCTTCGCCTTGTCTTTGTCCTTGGCCTTGGTCTTCTTCTCCTTGGTCTTGTCCTTGTCCTTCCCATTCGCCTTGGTCTCCTTGGTCTTCTTCTTCTTCTCCTCGTCCTTGTCTTTCTTGACACCTGCCACTTTGCCCTTGCCCTTCCCCTTCGTCTTCTTCTTACCCGTGGCATCTTTGGCTGTATCGTACGTTTCTCTCCAATTCGCATCCTCGTTCTTCTTCGTGCCTTTGACTTTGCGCCTCATGCGTTTCATCGCGTACCGTTCCATCGCTGCGCGTTTCCGTCTCTTCCGCCACTCCATGCCCATGCCCAGTAAAACCACCACTAAAACACTGGCCAGACCTAGGATTAAACCCCATGGAAGCGCGGGCTTGTACACCCACACATGTTCATTTCGTCCAGTTTCAAAAGCCAAATCCACATTCCCGGCTGCATCCACAGCACGCACACGGAACTGGTACTTGCCACCATCCAGCCATCCTAGAAAGTCCACACTTCCCAAAGTCTTGGTCCAGTTGCGGACGACCAGCGATTCCACTAAATTCAGTACATGGTACTCAAACGTACAGCCCACTTTATCACTTTCAAAGAGAAACAGGGTCTCGGAAGAACCACTGGGTGGCGTGCGTGTGAATTGAGCTCTTGGAAGTCGTTTATCTCGATACCAAACATCATTTTCCATGTAATCGGGGGCCACTAAGCCTCCCAAAACGAATATTTTCCGTTGAAAAACCACACCACCATGGCCTGTGCGTTGGGATGGGTGCCATTTGCAAATGCTGTTTTGCGCATCGTCAAAGATATCACGAAGCACTTGCACTTGGTCAATGCCCACGATATCGACGTACCGAAGCCTTTTGGTTTTGGAGTCGGTGACTGATTTTGTACCCACTTGCGTGCAGCCATCCCAGTTTGTTTCCGAGATGGTGGTCGAGTCGGTGGCAGTAGCCACTTGTGCGGTGTCACTGGCGTGGACCACATGAACATTGGCAAACTCATCGCCTTCATTTTGGGTGGCTTGGATACTGCAGCTCATGACGATTTGCTTGGCCAGTGCAATGGAATCACAAATGGGCATTTGCTTGCGTAATGCAATAGTCTTTTCAAAATTTAACTTGGTGAGATCACGGATCTTGAAAATGCCATTTGTATGGAGAGTTTCCACGTGGTGTGGGGATGAATGCATTGTACTGAGATAAGAGACATCCGAGTCCACACTGACATACTTGGACGTCTCCGTGGTGAAAGAATAATCCTGGATCCAGTCGCTTTTGCCTCCACGCCACGACCACACATCGTCCAGTGCCTGGTCATCATCTTCCCCGTGGAGTAATACCACTTCATCCTCTGGATCATCTCCAGTCGTGACATCCGTAGTACCAGGCACCACCACCACGACATGCTTGGCACGTGGCGACCATGGCGCCTGTGAAGTATGCAACCCCCAGTTCGAGCCATCTGAGCTTGTCCAGATATCATGATGCAACTTCCTGGTATTGGCATCCATGGGGTCACCTGACCGACCGCCAAAGATATACAACTGCGACTGGAACGACAGCATCGCGTGTTCGCCTCGTGGTGAAAAACTGGCATGCAGCGTGAGAAGCGTCCATTTCTGGCCATCCAGAGACTTCCAGACATCGTTCATGAACGCCCTGTAGCCGCCACCACAGGCAAACTCTTCGCCCGAGGGCCGTTTGCGTGCATTTTCTTCCACACCACAGTTCCCCAGTTGCACAAGCGCATAGCCACCGGATAAAAAAAGTGCTTTTTCATGGACCACGACCGCATGGAATTCTCGAGGCGACCACATTTGGCAAACACAAAAGCCCGTGCTTGTCTTTTGGTCAAATTGGCAAGAAGCATCACCTTCACAATCATCGTCTCGTTCACATTGGAATTGGCGAGCACCGGCCGTTTTATGCACCAGGTTGGCCTGTGGCATCAAGCAACCGGGGGTGACCAGCTTCCACGAAGCGCCAGCGTCGCTGCTTCTCCAGACGTCGTTCTTGAGCACTGTTTGCTCTCTCCAACGCACATTACGTGGGCCTATTTCACCACTGGGCACGCCACCACGCACTTGGTCTTCTGGTAAAGGGGCATGCTCCCTCGCGCGGCCCCCGAGCACGAAGAGCTCATTTTGGAACGCAAGCGACACAAAATTGCGCCGGGGCGAAAACATATTATCAGCCAAGTACGCACCAGGCGGCTGTGTTGGGTCATCACATCCTTCCACCGGTGTGACCGCCCAGGCATTTGCAGCACAGGCGATCCATTCTGCATAGGTCACACCACGGGGCGGCCGTTTGCCGTTGTTGGTTTGAAGCCACGTGATATTCGCAATGGTCTGGGGAAGCGGGTCGCCCCATTTAGTGGTCTTGAGGATGTTTGTGCTGACTTGCCACGTGATGCCTGTGGTCGCCCAGACGTCGTTCTTCAAGCTGCCACCGCCTGGGTACGCGCGCAAGTCTTGCTTGCCCTGGACGCTCGAGTCGCCGCCGATCACAAACATTCTGGCCTTCTGGCCAGTGGAACGAACGTAGTCGTCGGAGAAATCCAACGATGCGACGCTGTGGCCATGGCGACGCGCCCATGGTGTGATCTCTAGGACAGCAGCGTTGGTCTGCCGCTTGCCACTGACTTGGGCCCAATTGGCAGCATCACATAGCCAGCTTGTGGTGGTCAGCAACAAGAGGCATGTACATGCAATGGCCGTGGTGAGCCTCTTGATGGGCATGTTGGCTTTTGTCCTGCTCTCCTGGTGTCGCCACCTGGATGGGGACAAAGTGGCATGCTTGCCTTGTGTGGATGGATGCCTCTCCAAATTTGGAGACAATGGCTACAGGTTTTGTTCTCTTCAACTGAGCTAAAAATACACCAAAAACGAGACTAAATGAGGCTAAACATCGATAATCCTGTTTATGCCAGTGTTTTGTTGTTTTAGGGACAGGGGTCTTATATTTGGAGCAAATCAAAGCAAACAAAAAACACAAAGAGATCGACTTCACCATCATCGACGACCAACAAGAAAATGGAACCGCGCCGCCCAACTGCCGGTGTCTCGGCGACCAAGCTCCATATCTTGGATCGCCCATTGAGTAGAGGCAAGAACGAGGTACTTGTCCACTCTATCTGCTATCTACTGCATCTCTTATTGTGGAAGCCAAGCTTTGACATGCCTTCTCTCCTGTGTCGATGGCAGGTGAGTTTGAGTGCGTTCGCGTTCCTCTTTTCCGAAATGGTGCAATATTTTCAAGGACGCGTCCAAAACATCAGTGATCTAGAGACTCGGTACGTTCCTACATCCACAGTATACAGTACAGTGAGTGTCTTCTAACGGATACAGTACATCCACAGCCTGAACGATGCTGGCTTTGGCGTGGGCGTGCGCTTCCTGGAGCTCATGTGCCACCGAGAAAAGGCCGGGCGCCGTGAAACGAGACTCATCGGTATGCTCCAGTTTATCGTCTCGTCCTGTTGGAAGACGCTGTTCGGCAAGGCCGCCGATGCGCTCGAGCGCAGCACAGAAAACGAAGACGAGTACATGATCCACGAGCTCGAGCCGCTCACGAACAAGTTCATCTCGGTGCCGCCGGATCTAGGACAACTAGACTGCGCGTCCTATATCGCTGGTATGATCCGTGGGATGCTGGTCAGTGGGGGCTTCCCAGCACAAGTCTCAGCCCACGCGGTGGAAGTCGGCAATGGGCAGCGCGACAAAACGGTTTTTTTGGTCAAATTTGACGAAGCCGTGATCCGACGAGAGCGGGTGCTGACGTAAAAAGCGAATTACAAAGAAAACGCATTTGGAAAAAAAAAAAAAAAGCATCGAACTAAATAGACTTTTTCTTCTTTTTTATGTTTTTTTGTTTGCGATTTTTTTTGAGACGACTAAAAAACAGATTGGACCAACTTTTTTTGTTTTAGACCTATGGTCCCATCCGAACATCACCGTCGGCGCTACCGGCAGCCGCGCTGTCCATGCCATACTGGCCGTAATTGATGCTTTCGCTGGCTTTGTATTCGTCCACGACGCTTTGCACGACCTCCCGCGAGTGGTCAAACTCATCGAGGCTGTCGGCGAACATGGGCATCTTTTTGTAATTTTCGATAAATGCATTTTGCCGCTTCAAGCGATCGTATTGCACCAACGTGCGTTGGAAAAGCTGTTTTTGGTTTGTTTAGACCATTACAAACGATCACCAAATTAGCATCTCGCCCCATATCCAAGAAAAAAAGAAAAAACTAAACTAATCCGTTGCACGTACACTGCCGATGCTTGTATGGTTGGCCAACATGAGCCCATTGACTTTGTGGGGCGTTTCAATGTATGGCGACTTGCGCGATAGCGCAACTTGGATCGACGCGGGCCCCCATGGGATGAAACTTGCCAGTTTCCGCTCTCGGATCCGCTGCAAAGCCTTGTGCACTTGGGTCGGGTCGACATCTCCTTGGATAATATTGAGAATCGAAATGTAACATCCTTTCTTTGTGGATGTGGAGACCATGATGTTTTTGGGTTGCAATAAGCGGCGCATGACGTCCAGCACGGTGGTCTTGCGGACGGCCGAGACTTGGGCATCGATCGTGAGCGGCGTGTACCCGGTCATTAAGAAATGGCACCGTGGAGTCGGAATCAACGACGCGATCAGTCCAATGAGGTCGTTGTTCATGTACCCAGGGTACCGCAGCGTGGTGGTCGAGGCTGCCATGACCGTCGAGACCAGCGAGTTGAGTTGGGAGACCGACGGGTTCTCGATCCGGAGTCTGTCCACTGCGATCCGGTTAAGCGCCGTGTTGTCCAGCACGACCACACAGTCAGCGTTCAATGTCAGTCGCTTGAGCGTGAGCACCGAGTTGTAAGGCTGCACAACGACATCGCTTTGGAAATCGGTCTATAGCGTACAGTATTAATATTCGAGTAAGTATTAATATCTCAGTCAGTAGTAATACCCGTCCAGCAAAAACAAACCCTCTGGATCCACAAAATCCAGAGACACAAACGCGTCACAACGTACATTATTGGGGAAGACCGAGTATGTCTGGATGAGTTTCTTGGGGAAATGGTCGTTGAGATGCTCCAGCAAATACGAGCCCATGCCCGAGCCTGTGCCACCGGCGATGGAATGGCACAGCACAAAACCTTCCAGACTATCGGACCCATCGGCTTCGCGGTCGATCATCTCCATGAGCAAATCGTTATGCTGTTCGCCCTGGTGGTACCCGGATGCCCAGTTATTTCCGGCACCACCACCGTCTTTCGAGACAAAGAAATTCTCTGGATTGTACAAGTTCCGGTACGCCGAGTTCTGGATAGTGTTGATCACGCGCGGCTCCAGATCCATCAAAAGCGCCCGTGGAATGTAATGTTCATCATCGGCTTGGTAAAAGAACACATCTTTACGGTCGTGGCCTTGGGTCGCGTAATCATGGACGATGCCTTCCGGGGAGATGCCATGCTCCGCGCAAAGTTGCTTCCAGAACTCCATACCCACTTGGTTGCCGCATTGGCCCACTTGAAGCGTGATGATCTCACGCGGCATCCTTTGGTTTCCCTTTGCTTGTTGATTTCCTTGCCGATTGGATTGGATTCTTCCCGCCACAAACAAGTACTGTTATTCACCTCAATAGTGGGTGCTATAAAAAAGCGTTTTTTTCATGTTTTGACAAAATTCTCAAAACCAGGTGATATCCATATTTTTCCAGGAGATCAGCTGGTGTGAAGCAAACGAGCACGAAAGATCAGGTTGGAACCTTCAGCTTCAGCCCGGTGGTCCTCTCTGCGCGCTGCGTATCCGTCTCCCTCACAAGTGCATTCTTATTCACCATCACGAGCAGCTCAATCAGCACCAGCTCCAACCTACTGCAATGTCTGTGATCCGCAATGCCGCCAAGCGCGCGCCGACCGCGGTCGCCATGATGAACATGGGCGGGCCGTCCACACTCACTGAAGTCGAAGGCTTTCTCACCAACTTGTTCACCGATCCAGAGATCATCCCCATGGGGCCCGTGCAAAATATCGTGGGCCCCTACGTTGCGAAACGGCGCACACCCAAGATCACGGACCAGTACGCGCAAATAGGCGGCGGCTCGCCCATCTTGAAATGGAGCAATATCCAGGGAGAAGCCATGTGCAAGCTGCTGGATGAGACCCGTCCAGAGGTGCGTATGTCAGTATTAATACTCGTAGGTAGTTGGATAGCTTGTTGACCTTTGCTATATGTGCTTCAAAACAGAGCGCTCCACATAAACACTATGTGTTTTTCCGGTACGCCAACCCGTTGACCGAGATTTCGCTGCAGCAAATGAAACAAGACGGCGTCACACGGGCCATCGCGTTCTCGCAGTACCCGCAGTGGTCCTGTACGACTGCTGGGTCCAGTATGAACCAATTATGGCGCGAACTGGACCGACTGGATATGGCCAACGACTTCCAGTGGTCGCTCATTGACCGGTGGAACACCCACCCGGGCTACATCAAAGCGGTCGCCAACCGCGTGCGCCAAGGGCTCGCGCAATTTGCACCAGAAGACCGGGAGAAAGTGATCATCATGTTTTCCGCGCACTCGGTGCCCATGAAGACCGTCAACAAAGGAGACCCGTACGTCAAAGAGATCGCCTCTACGAGCGAACACGTCATGAAAGAGCTTGGCATCAGCAACAGCCACATTCTCAGCTGGCAGTCCAAAGGTATGTGCGCTTCTTGATTTTTTAATGTTTTTTATTGCATTTTTCCAGGCGGTATTAAGGGTTAATGCTGATTTTACATTTATTGATTGATTTATTTAGTGGGCTATTTGCCATGGATGGGGCCATCAACCAGCACGACGCTTCAGGGCTTTGGCAAGCAAGGCTACAAACACGTGCTTGCGGTGCCCATCGCGTTCACGTCCGACCACGTGGAGACGCTTTTTGAGATCGACATTGAATACGCCGAAGAAGCCCATGAAGCTGGCATCACGGTACGGGTCCATATAATAATTTGTCTGTATTTTATTTATTTTTGTCACTTGTTTATTGATATTTTTTGTATTTTTTCCCTTGTAGAACTTCAAGCGCTGCCCATCGTTGAATGACGAACCGCTGCTTTTTCAAGCCATGGCGGATATTGTCAAGTCGCATTTGGATTCCGAGACGCTCCACTCGCCACAGTACCCACTGAACTGCCCAGGCTGCACCAACCCCATGTGCCGCAGCATGCGCAACCCGATCAAACCGTACCACAAGCTGTTGGATGCCACCATGACCGTCCAGAATTAGAGGCACAAGCAGCAGCGGTGGAACTTATGGTAACGTAAAATGCCAGTTTAACAGACAAATACGACGGCTGAGCAAAATGGACGGTGAGGTTACAATTTTTATCTGCTTGGGACAAAACAAACACCTTTGGATAGAGGAAATCCTGGGCTATCTGATGGTTACGTTTTCACGGCTCAATTCAAAATAGCCAATCAACAGAACCGGTCAAGTTGACTGGATCGAAAAAAGGCTGAATCAGTTTAAGAGAGCTCCCAAGAGCTCAAAACATATGAAGTTCAGTATGAGAAAATATCAGATGTCCGGATTGGCCAATAGGAATTCGAGTTGAAATTCTCTTAAACTGGCAGATTCTCTTAAACTGGCATTTTACGTTACATTATCTGGGCCAATAAAGGGGAAATGAAGAAAAACAAATGAATAGAATTCGGAAAATATCGTGTATGTCACTATCGATGTTCATGTCACTATAATGAGGTGAATCAAATACAGGACCCTCTTCCCAAACAAGAAAATCAAACTGCCACAAAACAAAAAAAATGATGGCCATGGAGGAGCTCATGGGCGTGCTCAAGTACGTGCTTTTGGGCGTGAACGCGCTGCTGTTCATCGCGCTAGTGGTGACTTTCGCTACCACAAAGAGTAAGCCAAGTGGCGATGCTGCTGCTGCGGGCGCTACTACTGCGCCAGCAGCATCAGCGCGCAAGAACGCGCTGCTCGTGACGGCGCACCCAGACGACGAGAGCATGTTCTTCTTGCCACTGCTGTATTCGCTTGTAGCTCCGTCTACTGCAAAGGCACCTGCAGGAGGTGAGCCACCACAACAGCAGCAATGGAACGTCCACTTGTTGTGTCTGTCAAGAGGCAATTTCGATGGCCTCGGGGAAATCCGTGAAAACGAATTAAAAAAATGTGGTGCGTTTCTTGGGCTGGCAAGTGACGCCATCCACGTTGTGGAAGATGCCAAGCTGCAGGACGGCATGCAAGAGCAGTGGAGCCGTGACCATATCGCACAGATCGTCTTGCAGTTCATGGACACGCACAGCGTCGATGCGGTGCGTTGGTATTAATACCTGTTCGCTCCACGAGACCCTGTCTAATAACACTGTGTTTGTGTTCATTAGGTGTTTACATTTGATAACTATGGCGTCTCTGGCCATGCCAACCATATCGACACCCACTACGGGGTCAAGCGCGCCGTGGAAGAGCAACATAGGCGTTGCTACAGCAACATAGAAGCGGCCAACACCACCGAGACCACGACCACTGGACCACCAGCACCAGTGCAAGAGCCAGTGCGTGGCTGGGCGTTGGAAAGCACGAATATGGTGCGCAAGTACATTGGCGTGCTGGACGCCGTCGTAGCAGGAAGTGGTGGATCATCGCCGTCGTCGACGTTCGTGTTTTTGTTTCGCCCGTGGTGGAATTACCAGGCCATGGCACTTCACAGCAGCCAGTTTGTGTGGTTCCGTCGCTTGTTTGTCGCGTTCTCTCGGTACACCTACATCAATACGTTTACACCACTGGTCGTCGATACGACTCCTGTGAATGATAGCACCAAAAAGAGCCAATAATACGACAATATAAATAAATTGGCACAATATATTGCAAAACATATCCTTCCAAGTATTGTTTTTTAAATCTTTTTCCGCAAGCCGATGGTATGTTTTCGTCGCTGGCGCTTGCCTATGATAAAAAAAAACAATTAAGCGCACACCACCATCAGAAATCCATAAATAAATAAAAATAAGCAATTAAAAAAGACCGTACGCTTTGGGGTACGTGGCGACGCGCCCCCGCCACCATCGTCCTGAGTTTGTGTCGCACTCGTCTCTTGGTGGCGCAGCGTACACAGCTGCTTTCTCAACTGGTCCACTTGTACAAACACCTTTGCTTCCCCACAACCAAGCAATTTCAATTCAATTTGGGTTTTTGTGACGCCCACCAGTGTGCCAAAGAATTCTTCGCCACTCAACGACGACCACAGCACAATATTGTCGCTTATAGCAAACACATCCATGAGTCCGATCCAGACTTTGCCCACGGGTTCATCCACAACCACGGCACAGACCGTCTCGGGGTCTTTTTCTTGCCTTTGGAACGCTTCGTAGCGGTCCATTTCCGCCACGGTGGCTTGTACAATGTGCTCCACAGGTGGTAAGTTGTGGGTCAAGTGGGCGAGGTTGAAGGCCGCCTGCGTAGCTGCTCGTGACGCGACAAGCTGCTCTTCCAAGTGCGCTGCTGGAAGGATAAGACCAGCAGCTCCATCGGGTGAAGGCTCGGCAGACTCGGCTGTTGCAGGCGTTAATAGAGCGCCGTCTTTGCCCTTGTCCTTGTCTATCTCTTGTAGCCGCTCTAGCAGACGCTTGCGCCGTTGCAACGCTGCTTCCATCAGTTTCCGCTTCACTGCCTTCTTGTGGTCCTATAAAAGTGGTCATAATATGTTTCTGACTGTGAATACCGACGCTCCATCCAGGTAGTAGTACAGTATCATACCTGGTAGTCATCTTGCGCTTGCTGAAGCTCAAAATCCAGTAAATCCAGCGCGTTTTGCTTGTTGAAATGGTGGCGCATCATCGCGACTTGCAAGTCCTGGTGGCGGTCTTTTTCAAACGGGCGGCATTGCAACACGTACTCATGGAGATCGCCACGAAGCAGCGCGTCATGCAGCTTCATCTGCTTGTCGATGCTGTCGTCGTACAGCCTGCGCTCCAGCTCCAGAAGCTCCCGCACATTGTACGTTGGCGCGGTGGCGGTTGCTGTTGCCGTGGTGGGCAGCTCCATGACGATATTTTTCTTGGTTTTGTTGGCAAAAAGTTGGTGGAATTATTATTTTGACGCATACAGTACTCTTCAACCTTCTCCCGCCAAAAACCAAATATTATATTCGAATAATGCGATTTGTTTATTCAGAGGAGGTGGTATTATAGTCCCGGTTATGCACAAAATGACAAACACAAACAAAAAGAGCCCAAAAGCACATGGGGAGAAACGACAGCAAAACAAACACAGAGAGAGAGAGGGACACAAAAGAACAGTGTCCATTCGCAGACAATAAATTAAAGGTTTTTTCTTTATCTTTTTGTTGTTGTTGGTTGTTTTGCTAGCATACTATAATATTCCGTCCTCCCTTCCCTCTTGCTACTGTCCTCCTTCCACATCCTGTGCTCCTTCATCGTCCATCATGTCTCCTTCCTCCTCGTCCTCTCCTCCATCGCCTCCTCCTCCTGTTGTCCCAATGGGCGCGATATCGGCCGTGCCGTAACACGCGCAGTCGCCTTCACAGGCAAAGCACGCGACCATGATGATGCTCAAAAACAACAAGAAAAGCACCATATCGGTGTAAAAAAAGACCATGCCTTGCATGTACTCGTCGGGACTGAGCCGTTCGTTCATACATGAGGCATCGTAGGCAAACCAGACGACCAGCAGCAGCATGGCGGCTAGTGAGGCACTGTATTGAAGCGCTGACACGACGTCTTGCATGTACACAAAGTACACGACCAGCGAGCCAATGAACGACAAAAAAAACGCCACGAGAAGCACCACTGGGTACGAGACCAGCACTGGTGGCGCCATGGTGTCGTCGCTGTCAGAAGTGGCAGTGGTGGTCCGCTTGGAGACGGTCGTGCATAAAAGGGTCGTGATCGCCATGATCGAAAAAAGAAACGAAAAAATGAAAATACTCGCTTTCGTGTCAAATAAATAATCACAACCAGCGAAAAAAACACTTTGTGTGATGGTATACAGTCCAAGCACGATGAAATTGATCGGGAATTTGTACTTGACCAAGTACAGCCACAATAGCGCCAATACCATGGCGATGAACGCCGAAAACACGTACGGCCAATACTGGAAAGTCGGTTTAAATGCATTTTGAATAAATGGCAAATAGCTGAATGCGCAAATCAAAATGACCACAGCAAAAAGTTGCACCGAAAAAATCGCAAATAATTTCCGGCGGAAACCTTGCTGAATTTCCACGGGCATATGGATCACGGCGAACGGGTCTTGTAAAGGGTTGGAACCCGTTTGAAACACCGAGAGTGAAATAATTGTGCGTGATTCCATGATATTATTGTCAAATTGGGATTTGACCATTTCGAAAAATTTCATATCTTTATCCGTGGCCTTTCCAAGCGCCTTCTTGGTTTCCAAGTGTTTGATCAAGATCGAGCCTCGTCGGTAGTGGGACTTGCGTCTGCCATGGTCCAGTGGCTCGTCACTTGCGTTGAAAAGCGCACTCACACGGCGCAGCGCGAGCCGCACACCTGAAGGTGGCTTGCTGGGCTCTCGATGGAGAACCGCCGGTGGACACGCTGCTGCTGCTGTTGCTGCTGTTGTCGTTGCCACTGTGCCTGGGATGGGCTTGACTTGGGCCCACGTATCACGACCTCCGCTTGTTGCGGTTGCCATTGTAGCAGAAGACGTTGCATTTTGATTCGCATTCGCATTCGATCGCCGCGGCAGCGATTCTTCTGGCACGACCGCGTTATCGGCCGCCATGTCCATCATGGTGGTCAAAGGAGTCGTGTGGTTACTGTGTGGGTATTGGAGAAGGCACACCAGCGAACGAGAGACAAGAGAGAAGAGAAGAGACCGCTTTGGCTGCAGTCCGCCCCCGCTGTAAGGAACTGTAGCTGGCCCTTCTGTTGTGGTGGTCGCAGGCCCCCGTCTTGCGGTTCTGGTTCTCCTGACCTCCTGAGATCGAAGAAAATGGCTGGACAAACAAGGGGGTGGAGTCACCCACTACCTGTTCATCGGTCAATGACCAAAATTGGGGCTGCTTGTGTTTGTGTGGGGGTCTTATCGGCGGCTTTTCATTACTAGGTATTGCCGGTATCCGGATACCTATTCTTAGGGCAAAACCCAAGGGGGGAGTTTTAAACGCCCCCAAAAATAGTTCTCGTAAGTGGTGCCGGCATATACATGGCACTGGACTGGTCCCCACAAGCACCGCCCTCCCTCATGCAGAAGCAAACTGGCGAACAAGGCAGAGGAGCTGTTCCCCAAGTTTTCGAGAGATGGCTACACAATGATTCCCTCTCATACCGGATATTATTTTGGTCTATCGGTTTACACGGGTATCACATAAAACAGGTCATCGCAAGTTCCATCAACATGCAGAGGAAGGGAAACCTCTGTAAACGCATATTTCTCCCTCTGACAGTGCGACACAAAGCACAACAAAGTTGTGGGTGTGTCGACGGACGATTTGGGGTCTCCCTTCCTGCAGGCGCATCGACCGGTATCTCCCATCCCATTGCCCGCGCCGCTCTCTGTGTGTGTCTGTGAGAGAGGGGGAGGTACAGTAGCGTCGTTATTGCGTTTGTGGGCGAGGGTGTGGAGAGCTACGGGTCTCGAACGGAGAAGAGGAGCTGCTCATTCCAACAGCAAATATGGCCGACGCCAAGCGGCAACTCACGATACAAAGCGTGCACACGACAACTGGTACTGGGGGGACCAATGGCGACCGCACAGCCCTCAATCACGGCAACAACATCATGAGCAGCAGTGCCAGCAGCATCCCTATCACCAGTACTACTACTACTGCTCCTGGTCTGACCACCTCCCAGTCGGTTCCGCAAATGTCACCCGTCCCAGGCGGCCGCGCCGGGCGCAGGCGCATGCACACAACGGTCTTAGAAGAGCTCAAGAACGTCACGTCGCGCAAGACTACGAATACACCAACGATGGCTCCAGCGATGACCCCATCAGCAGGAGCAGCACCACCAGCGCCAGCCAAGATGACCGTCTCCACGACGCATACCGGATTCGACAACAACAACAGACGGATGCCATCGCCATTGAACTTGAATGCGCTTTCCACTGGTCCTGGCCATGTAGATGCATCGCCTGTCTTGATGGATCCAGGAAGCCAATCGCCAGCGACAAAGCCAAAAGTGTGTGGAAGTTGTGCGCGGTCGTTTACCGTGTTTCGGGCCAAACATACCTGCAAAATGTGCCAAAAAAAAGTGTGTGACGAGTGCAGCAAAAACCGCGTCAAGCTGAACCGCCGCATGGAACGGCGCAAAGGCTCGCGGCTTTGTAATGCGTGTGCAAGGGAGTACGCGCAGTCCATGACGCCCGTGCTGGCGCCTATTGACCACCACCAGCAGCAGCAGCAGCAGGTCGCCCTTGGACTTGGAGGCGGTGACGGTGGTGAGACCGCCACGGCGGCAGACTCCAAACACCCATCGAACCGCAGCAGCAACCGCCACCGCCTTGGGGAAGAGGAAGAGCCCGACTCGGAAGGATCCAGCACAGACCTCCAAGAGACTGGCCATTCAAATCGACGGGCGCCTCGGCCTACCCCCAGCATGACGACTTCCACCACCATCACCACGCCAATGGAAATGCAATATTTACGGCCACGCCACTGGCATGCGCTTCTTGGACTCGTGTGCCTTTTGGTTCTACGGCTGTTGCGCATCAAACTGGTGCTTGGTCTTGGTCTTGGCGTTGACGCTGGTGCGCTATCGTCACTGTTTCTGTATGGGACCAACTGGGTCGACACGGTTTCGTCCTTGCGTGTGGTTACACTGTTTGTGGTCGCGCTAGTCGCGTATGAAGAATTTGTGGCTCGTTGGGACAGCGATTTCCACAAGACCAAGCCACTGGCGTTCACACTCACAAGCTGTCGCCCTTCACCACCACCCGTTACAATATTAAGAAAGAGAAACCGCACACGTACTCGGTCGGCCGTGTTCTCCGAGTCATCGTCCACTGTGCGGTCCACCGCCACAGCCACAAGTACGACGCCTGGTGCTCCAGGCAGCCACCGTCGTGAGCGGGATACGACAGAAGAAGACGTGGACGTCGTGGTCGAAGTCGGTGACAAGCATACGGCGGATACCGTCGGCTTTAGCTTTGACAAGTTTGCCACGGCCCTGGCGGCCTGCACAACTACCTCGACAGACCAGCAACAGCGAGTGCTTCAGATGAGCGCCTTTTTAGTTGCGTGTGAGTCCATTTGTGGGTTTATCCTGGTCTTTGGGCGTGCGACGTCGTTTGCCGCGAGTACCGTGACCGGGTACATCAGTACGATCTCCACCAACCTCGCCGCGTGGCCCACGCCCACAAATAGTATTACTACTACTACCACCGGAAGTAGTAATACTTCTCCGTTACCGTTCTCGTGGAAAGAACAAAGTGTGCGTGTGATCGTGGAACGCGAAGTTGAGCTTCAACAGGCGTCGGTGGGTGGTAAAAAAAAGCCATCCTGTGCTCGCTGTGTGCTTCGGCTGGTCTGGTTTATTGAGTTTGTCGAAGCCTGTTTACGGTATACTTTGCTGGAGAATAAAGAGGAAAATTGCTCTGCTGGGGCGAGTAAAGCGTATGAAGAAACCATTGGAGCGCGCCACCCGTGGATCATCCGCAAAGGCGTGAACAGTGCACTCTCGGCGCTCCCGACAAGAAGCGCCATCTTAGAATCGTTAAAGCTCCACCAGTACCCACCGGAAGAGGCCATGGCGCTCTTGAAACAAGCCCAAACCAATATGAAGACCATGCTCCAAGATATCCAAGCGCTGCTCAAAGAACATACGTTGATGGATATCAAATAAGATTTGCTTTAGGATAAGATGGATACAACAACAAAAAAATAGAAGAATAAAAAAAGTTGGTGTTGGTATTTTTTTTGTTGTTTTTTTTTTTATTTGGAAATAAAATAAGTTTTTTTTTTTTGGTAAACAAACTACAGATGCAAGACTTTTACTGTGCACATGGAGTGGTCCTCTGAAAGAGAGGGGAAGGGGCAGTTTATGCAGCGATCTTGGCGTCCTGTTTCTTCTTGTAGTCGCTGATCGCGGCCTTGATGGCATCTTCAGCGAGCATGGAGCAATGCAGCTTCACCGGCGGCAACTTCAAGTGGCTCGCGATGTCCGTGTTCTTGATGTTTAAGCACTCGTCGACGGTCTTTCCTTTGAGCCATTCGGTCGCGACCGACGACGACGCGATCGCCGAGCCACAGCCAAAGGTCTTGAACTTGGAGTCAATGATTTTGCCCTGCGCGTCCACGCGGATTTGAAGCTTCATGACATCTCCACAGGCAGGCGCGCCAACGAGTCCGGTGCCGACATCTTCCGAGTTCTTATCAAGCGAACCGACGTTGCGCGGGTTTTCGTAATGATCGATGACGTTCTCATGGTACATGCGGGTCTGTTGCTGCGCGAGCGGCGTCGACACGACAGTGGACGCACGCAGAGAGGAGGTCGCGAAGAGCGAGCGCTTTAATGCTGTGCGGGCGATCATCTTTTCTTCTTTTGTTGGCGTTGGGTAAGTGAATTTGTTGTTGGGGAACAAGCTTTTTCGACGACTGCGACGATGTGTGGAAGCCGATGGGGATCCTTTTTGTGGGGGAATCAGCCCGACCAGCCGAACCATGTCGGCCCTACCCATTCATTGGCTGAAATATTTAGCCACAGGCCAATCATACGGTAGCAAGCGCGTGCCTCCATGCCAATCACAAAACATGGTTGTATTTACTGACCGTTGATTGGCTGAACCAACTGTTTGCACAACCAATTGCACAAATCCCTCTCTGTATTGATATTGAGTCCAAATGCATTCCTACAGGTTCGGACTGTGTTGTCATCATCATTGTTAAACGACCATCATTCTGACAACCGCGTTCTGATCGCTAAATGGCTTCAATCTGGTCGCATAGCAACGCAGAGAACTGAGATTAATTGACTGTCCGACGAGCGCATGACGCATCACCAGTGGCAGCATACAGTACAGCACTGAGTCCCCCACGCTGGTCGAGCAGAATGCCGCGGTGGCGTCCAGTGCCGCCGTCGGTTGCGGCTCGCTGTCTCTTTCCCGAAGTGATCGTCTTTGTGGATTTGCTGGCGCGGCGTCTGGACTATTTTTGCCTCAGAGGAAAGCACAGCGACTGTATCCATCTGGTGAGGACGAATTGACCCAGCGCGTTGCACTCTATCGCGTCCGAGCCAATGGATCGGAGCAGCACACGACCTCGACTCGGTGACTACTGTATCATCATCGCATTGTTGGGAATAGCATCCTGTAGAGCATTTAGAAGCTGCGCGACACCATGGTGGACGCAATCGATCGCGACCAGGACAAGCCCGGCCGTCTCGACTCTCCTGTGACCATCCCTATCAACGACGACGAGGACAACACCTTATTTGGCGACATCCCAACTTTCGATGCAAGTGATCTCGACCATCACCTGGAGAAGACCAACACACAGCGTATGGTGGGCAAGTGGCTCATCGCCCTCGTTTCGTACAACCCACTGCCACTCATTCGGCTTGCGCTGATCCAAGCGCATACAAATACAAATCCACAAAATGGACCGGACCATGACCGCCAGCTTCGCGGTTCCGCGTTTGATATCAACGATAACAACAACAGCCACGACGTGTGGGATGTGGAGATCCAACAACATTCATTGGATGATGATGATCCATTCCAGAAGACGGCAAAAACCCCAAGCAAAGAGACGCGGCTTGTCGTCGACGACCTCTGTCCATCCATCCAGCAAGCCTTCCGACAGAGTGTCCTGCAAGCGGTAGTGGGTTACGTGTGCGCTTGTACCGCGATCGTAACCACTTGTCTGCTGTGTATCCCATGGGATTCTCTCCAGCAAGTTGTCCAGCAGTCGCCGTATCTATTGCCAGTGGTCGAAACCAGCTCGTGGGTCGTCACTGTATTACTCATGGCTCTACTATACACACTGCGGTTTAACACGCCAACGAATTTCGTGGTGCTCGCGTTCCTCACGCTCAGCGAAATCGTTTGTATCGTTCTTTCATCTATCACTCGTGACCCTCATGTGGCCATCCAAGGCATGGCGCTTTTCTCCTGTGGACTCATCCTCTTTCGAGCGTTTGCCTGCCAATTGCGCACTTGCCAAACCATCGGGGAGCCATTGGAGTTGCTTCGCCCAGAGCAAGCAGTGCTGCGGTCCATTGCTGTGCTTGCACTGGTCGCTGTGCCGCTCAACCTCGTGGTTGGTTCCGATATAACGCATATGACCACAGCCTTTGTGGCCGTGCTACTGTGTCTTGTACTGGCTGGGATGGTCTGGGTCGCCCTAGTGGTGTCCGTGCTCATGCAAACGATGAAGCCAGAAGACCACACGTCCTCACTGCTGTTTTTCCAAGCCGACCTTGTGGTCATCTGCGTTGTGTGGCTTGGCCAAGAAATTCGGAAGTACTTGCGCCAGTGTGTGCGGCTCGTGCAACGCTATCGAGCAACAACCGGGCGGGCAGAAACAACCGCAGCGCAGGGAACAGTACCTGCAGTGAACGCAGTCGTGCCCGTCACGCGGAGGGACGAAGGGCAAGCGGCCGAGACCAGTCGAGAGTCCAAGCCAACTACGCCACTCTACCCTGCTCATATGATCCCACGAAAAAGCGCCAGTCCGCGGCACCGCATCTCGGTCTCGGATTAATGGAATCAAGACCGAGTCCTACTTGATGAACATAGACAAACCATGTTCTTGCGTGGTGGCTTCTACGTTCTGTATGGAACCAGCACGGTACTGCACAGTGTGTCTTGCATATCGCGGCCACATCCTTTCATGTTTCCTGTTCAGTGTTGAGTTCCGTCACCCATGATGTACTGTACAATAGCACAGTATCTACAGGTCTCTAATAAACGTACAGCTTATTTGAAGTTATCGTGTGTGCAAACGGCAAAAGAGTTCCATGTCCAGTGTGCATACTGTGCATGGCGTCCATTTCCCCACGGTGCGATCCTGAAGAGGCACACTCGTTGTTGCATTGTGGCTGGTCACGCGGGTAGGGTTGTGGTCCAATGATTGATAGGATCAGGAATTTACCCGAATCTTCCTCGCCCTCCAACTGTCGTCACATTGTCACCTTCTTTTTGGAGTGACAAGGAACCAACAACTGGGACAGGAAAAGAGCGAGACACGTTGGCACTTGGTTTTCTATCACCCCAGCTGGCCTGATGGAAGCCAACACCAACTTTTCAACGTCAGCAAACTGCCAACAAAACAACAGACAACCAAAAAGCACCAAACGCCAACGCCAACAAAATCCCAACGCCACACATGGATAGAATGCCGTCCTGTCCTCATCTGATATTTCCCCCCGCCACCGTCAGTTGGAAAAGGGAAAGACACAGAGAGAGAGACCTTCGTCATTTCTTATTGCGTCCGTCGGTCATTGGGAAGAGCTCATCAGGTTTGTTCTTCAGCAACGCGCCACAGCACAAAGCGGGATCATCCATCCATCCATCAGGTGATCTATTACGGATATTCTCCATTCACCAAACCTTCTGGGTCAACCGCAGCCAAAAGCAAAAAAAAGAAACAGCATACGTCTGTGTCTGTCTGTCGGTATTCTCCTACCACACGGAAAAGACGGCGCAGCCAGCAGCAGAAGATCGACGATCGACGCAGCTGCTATCGACGGAACATCCACAAGCTGACTGTTGAGCCTGAGCTCATTGCGCTTCCGCTACTTTGCGCGTATCCCGCCACTAGTGACTCCCTACAAGTACTAGTACCAGTTAGCCATCGGCGATGATGACCGGAACATGGCGCTTACGACGCGGCGGCGTCTCCATGCTGGTGGCGCTGTGTCTTGTTCTTGTCACGATCATCAGCAGCGCGTCTTTGTCCACGGATGCGTTTTCATTTGGCGGCACCTCGAGCCGCACAACAGCAACAACAACAAAAAGTACGAATGCCATCAACGACGACGACAGCCCAAGCTTTGAGAACCGCATTTCCACCACGTCCAGTGCCTCGCGCGCTTCTTCAACTTCCGTCTCACGACCGCATACAGCCGATGAAGACGTGGATATCGCCGAAGCCGAATTGAAAGCCAACGGCACAAGCTCTGGGTCAGGAACAACCCCACAAACTCCGACACCGACGACAGTGAAGAAGCCAACAACAACAAAGAAACCGACCACCAAGTCTCCATCGGCGTCGTCAACGCCGCCACCGCCTCCTTCTGAGAGTGGCGCGTCCACCGATTCCAACAACACACCCTTTGGCGTGCCAACGGACCATCCACCGTCGTCCAGTAATTCGACTGAAGAAGCACACGATCTGTCGAATGACAGCAACACAGGCATGCAGCGAGGCGCCGCTGGTTCCATGGGACTGGATAAGACCGTCATGATCGCGATCGTTGGTATAGTCGCTGCGATCGGCATCACGGCGCTGCTGGTGTCGCGGCATATACGCGACACTTTTGATCGCGACGACGTCGACGATGACGAGCTGTGAGGACGGCATACAGTATAAAAGCAGTACAGTATCGAACGATGAAGAACGACAAGAACTACAAAAATGAGCTAGTGACCAAAGTTGTGTGGCAGCCATGTGTGTGAGTGAATCGGTAGCAGTAAAACAAAACAAGATCGTATCATTTTGATTGAGAACACGATTCCTTTCCAGCAGTATTACTACACTGTAGTAATACCGCGGCCGTACTCTCGTGTATCCATCTTGCTGTCCTATTAACAAGGAGGCACTGCTTAGTCTTAGTCGGTCTTGGTGGTCTTGAGCTTGGCGTACGCACGGTTGCGCATGGTGAGCATGTGGCCGTACATGACAAACAAGCCGATCGCGTACAGCACGACCACGACGTGGATGGCTGCGTACAGCGAGATCGCCACGTTCAAAGCGTTGGGCATTTGGATGGCGTACTTGCCCGTGTCTTTGAGGTACGGCAGCGCATGGAGCATACACAACACTTCGCCTGAAAAGCCCGATGGATAGAGCACCATAAACAAGTGGTACCGCAAGAAAAACACGAATGACGGCACGTAACCGACCACATTGAGTGCGTAAAACGTGTACCGAGGCACTTCCACAAGGCTCCAGCTGAACACCATCATAGGGAACCCGAAATGGTACCGCGACGGAGGGCAAAGCGCCGTGATCGCCCACAGCACAAACATGCGTGCCGACACTTGGGTGATTGTGGAGCCCACAGGCGAGCGTACGATGCCCACGGCTGCGTGGACGATCTCCATCACGGCCAGCGTCTGGACCGCCTTGAGCGGCGCCTCGACCGCATTCCACGTCGCGCGTGCGATGGCTTCCCAGCTTTCGCTCTTCGCGTGGGTCTCCAAGACGGTCGAGACCGTGAGGAAGAGAATGTACGCCCACGCGACAGCACTGAAGCCGTTGTACGCAAGCAAGTAGAACTTCACCAGCGCATTTTGCGGTTGCGCCATGGCTCTTCGTTCTTATTCGTTGGTGTGGTGGTCGGAAAAATTTGTTGAATTTCAGTGGAGTTGACGTTGACAACAATATCCTGTCAGCATTGGCGTGGACGTTACCGGTAACGTTACCGGTTTTGAATCGGTAAATTCCCGTAAATCAGTACCACGATCGTGACCTCATTGTACGCTCATTACATTTGGGAAATGCCAACAACCACCACTTCAAGTGCTTCTCACGTACGTGGTATATTGACATGAATCACTTCACTGGTTCTTCTTGGCGATTCGTTATTCGATGTCACTGTACGTACGGTATTCGCTAACTAGAGCAGATGGAGGAAGCTGCCACGAGTTTGACTTCTAAGCGGTCTTGGTCTTTGGCTTGGAGTAGGCACGGTTGCGCTGGGTCAACATGTGGCTGTACATGACTGGAAGTCCGGGGACGTAGACGATGAGGATCAAGATGACAACCACGTAAAGCGACACGGCGACGTTGTGGGTGTTTGGCAACTGGATCGAGTACGCGCCCGTCTTGAGGTAGGGCAATGCGCTGACCATGCAGAGCACTTCACCTGTTGGTGGGCAGCACAGTTATGCAATCAGCATCCATACTATGCGGACCAAGGGAGAGAGAGAGAGAGAGGAAGAGAGAGGAAGAGAGGGAAAGGAAGACGTACCACCGACACCCGATGGGTAGAGCACCATGAACAAGTGGTAGCGCAAGAACGTGATGAACGATGGCACGGCGTTGTACAAGTTGAGCGCGTAGAACGTGTAGCGAGGCACTTCAACCAGACTCCAGCTGGCCACCATGAGTGGGAACCCAAACTGGGCGCGCGTCACAGGACACAGCACGTTGATGCCCCACAGAAGCCACAGGCGAGACGACACTGGCGGTACAGTTTAGAAGAGTCAGTTCATGTTTATGAAGAAAGCGCCCTCGCGTTTTCTTTGTTGGGACGTACCTTGCATAAACGTGGATCCCAATGGCGAGCGCACAAAGCCGACCGCGGCATGGACGATCTCAAGCAACGCGAGCGTCTGCACGACCTTGAGTGGGAACTCGACGGCGTCCCACGTCAAGAGCGAGATGGTTTGCCAGTCCTTGCCCGCCTCGTGGGCCTTGAAGACCGTCGTGGCGGTCAAGTACAGCACAAACGCCCATCCGGCCGCGTTGGCGGCGTTGTACGCCAGCAAGTACACGTTCAACAGCGCGTTCTTGGCCATCTTTGGAAAGTGCTCTGTGTGTGTGTGGCTCTTGTTCCTCACGTTCAAAATGATGGGGATGATGAAGCCACCGCGGCACCCGCGATGACACACATCATCCGAAACCCAAACAGTGTGCACCCTTCTAAGTACGATCCAGGCGAACCTAATACGTACTTAACGATGGTGCAACATCGACGGGCCACGTTGATGATGACGAGGGACAACCACAATTTTGATGGGCAACAAAAATAAGAAAAAAAAAGATCGGGAATTTCATTCGAAGAAGTTCATTATTGGTCGTCAACCAGGGGGCTCCCTCCTGTATATGGGGGAGGGAGCCATGGATCACCTATTTCTCATCGGACTGGTCGCTATATATCTAGTTCTCGCCCAAGCTGGCACGGATTTGGTCTGTGACCTTGCTCATTTCGGTGTGGGCGTTGACGTTCAAGAGCTTTCCTTGCTTGCGGTAAAAGTCAATGACTGGCTGGGTCTGTTTGTGGAACGCACCGAGACGCGTGCTGACAAGCGAGACGTCATCGTCCTTGCGCTGGATCAATGGCTCACCGGTGACATCGTCCTTGCCTTCAACCTTTGGCGGGTTGAACTTGACGTGGTAGCTGCGACCGCTTTCTTGGTGGATGCGACGACCCGCGATACGTTCCACGAGCACGGCGTCTGGGATGCTAAAGTTGACGACCTTGTCCACTTGGGTGTTGTCCTTGGCGAGCATCTCATCGAGTTTCTTGGCCTGTACGACGGTGCGAGGGAAGCCATCGAGGATAAAGCCGCGTCTGCATTCTGGGCTCTTGATGGCGTCGTGGATGATGCCGATGACAATCTCATCGGTCACCAGCTTGCCCGACTCCATGGCGGCCTTGGCCTGCTTGCCCATCTCGGTGCCGTCGCGCACGGCCTGGCGAAGGATATCGCCCGTGGCCAAGTGGCACAAGCAGTATTCGTCCTTGACCAATGGCGACTGGGTGCCCTTACCACAACCAGGAGGACCTAATTGGACCATCATCATTACCACGTCAGCATAACCATGTAGTCAAAAGGGACCAACGTAAAGACGCGTGATGGAAAAACGTACCGATAAAGATCGTGCGGCGCTCTTTCTTGCCCGCGCATTCAATGCGCTTCTGGATCTCCGCGAGGAGCTGCTTCGTTGGGACACCGGCAAGAGTGGACATGACTATGTGTGTGTGTGTGTGTGGTGGTGGTGGTGGTGCTGTGTGCAGCAAGAAGAGGGTTTTGGTTTCTGAGGCTGGGAGCTTGCGCGTCGCAATCGCAAGCCCACACGCAAGGCAAAGGCTCGTTTTCGAACGTTGGGGGCTTTGGCCGCCACAGGCTCCTTTGGGCTTTTTTGGTCGGTCACTCACGATGGTGACGAAGGGGGGCTTGGGACCCTGGAACTCGCTGTGATTGGTCTAAAAATAGCATGACCTGGTTTTTACGACCCGTAATTACTCTTCAGGATCGAAAAAAGCGCTTTGTTTAGGGAATTTTCAATTTGGCCATTTTGGCCACACCGTTGACGGAAACAAGTGACAACTGTGGGATAAAAAGAGCTGAATGGATGGATGTTCCCAACACGAGCGCATCATGCGAGTCGGGCCGCGTCACCACAAGCAATGGGATCATGGGATATTTCATCCAGAGGGTGTATTGCCTTACTGTATAATCTGGATGGTACCCTATCCAGCCTGGTGCATTATTTCTCCGAGGCGTCCACTGCTGATGTGGATGCTGATGCTGCTGCTGGTGGCTCTTGTTGCTTGCGCTCGTCGCGCTGCTTGGTGAGCTCATCGACCCACGAGCGCACAAGTGGCGTCTTGAAATTGCCTTGAGTGCTCTTGAAAAAATCATCCAGTGCAACATTTTGAGCTGTTCATCATCATGATAATGTGGTTAGTATTCCTTCCTATCCTGTCTATGGTGGGCAGTGTGCGATCGGTATGGTATGGTAGAGATGAGAATGCATACCTCGCTCGTATTCATCGGCTTGCAAGATCATCTCAAACTTGTCGAAATCCTGCGTAGTAGTAGAAAGCAGATGATCATTGAGTGGCTGGCTATTCACTAAGAGTAGAGTCCTACCAACCAAGAGTCTTCACCTCACCTTGACCATGCGCGCTTCTTCGCTCGTGCCGGCTTCGTATTCATGCCAAAGCGATTGGATTTCACTGGCCGCGGGCGAATCACCCAGCGTTTCACATATTTTGTCTAATGCCTCCTTGGTATCGTTACAGATGCGACATCAGCTGAGCAGCTCATTTCAGGCAATCGCTGGAGGTGTTGTTGCAAGTACAGTGTTACTACCTTCTCCATACGGTGCTTGTCTTCGTTCGAAACGCCGTCATGAGGCGTGATATCGCCCACGAGAGACTCGGCGAGATCATGCACAATCGCCATTTTGATGCATCTTCATGTACAAAAATTGAGCTCCTCCACAGACAACAAAAGACTTATGGATAGATAGAATAAGAAACGCACTTGGACCGGTTCACCGATGGGTTGACGTCGTCCAGGAGCATGCAGCACATGCCCATGCGGTACATGTGGTCGGCCACGGACTCGGGCAAATGGACTTTATGGTTGACCCATCCGGTGCGCTTCAGTTGCTGCGTTCATGTGAAATCATTTTTAACACCATGTTAATAGTAGACCCCACAGACATACAAGCGCAGAAGCGTATGCTATACCTTCAAGTGACCGCAAATGCGCAAGAACTCGACCGCATTCAGCGCCTTCACGCCCATCGCTGCCGCCATTATTTTGCAAGATTTATTGAGTGGGTTGATGGAGGAATGGAGGTGCTCTCACTCATATACGTAATTTCGAAGAGTATATAAGTCTATATACGTAATTAAAACATAATCGGTGCGTCGCCCCATTTTCGGTGGGGACACTTTCCAACAAGCGATGACCACACGTTCACAAGAACCCTTGGTGCCCATTCACCGCCAGTGAATGCATCAGAGTTCCGTTGGGGTGGCCACCGTCCACAAATCACCCAAAAAGACGTAAACCATACCGGTAAACCATAAAACATAAAAATGTATTTTTTAAATTCATCTAAAAACATCTACGCCTTGTAAATTTTCAGTTTCAAGACGGAAAAGGAACACACCTTCCACACTTCTAATATGCTGCCGCTGCTGGAAGTGGCCCACCCACACGGGTCGCCTTCATGATCAGTGGGTCTTTGAGCATGAGCTCCATCGCGATAATATGTCCGCAATCGTTCGGCACGGCCAGTTCAAAACGGTATTTATACATCAAATTCGCAGTCGCGAGCCGCAATTCCAGCAGCGCGAGCTTCATACCCACACAGGTGCGAGGGCCAGCGCTGAACGCCGTGAACTTGGTCGCTGGCACATCGATCAAGCCACCAGTCAATGGATCAATCCACCGCTCAGGCTTGAATTCAGCCAGTCAGGTCCCCACACGGTCGCCTGCCTGGCCATCGCATACGAGCACCAGTTCGCCTTTCTTCAGCACGACGCCGTCGCCAACGACGGTATCCTGAAGCACTTCTTTTGGGTTCAACGGAACGGTCGGGTACAACCGCAGTGTCTCCTTGATCACAGCGTCCAAGTACACAAATTTCTGGACATGGTCCCCGTGGTCAAGTACATTTCTGGATCCGGAGCGCCCATATCACTCAGAATGATTCCCATTTCATCACGGATCCGTTTTCGACGTGCGGATGCTTGGCACACATCAAAAAAATATACCCCAGCGTCAGTGCCGAGGTAATACACACGCCCACGACAAACTTGAGAATGAAATCCACGCGGTCTTCGGCTCGTAGACCTTCTTTATCTTCATCGCTTTGCTCCACGAACAACTCAATGACGCTCTTGATACAGTATCCTCTCCTCCCGCTCCCCCATCTCCCCCAGCCACAAGAGGAGGAGCTTGTCCTCTAGAAGCGCGTGCTTCTTGGCGCTTGGCCACGACCTCTAAGCTTTCTTTGATGACCGAGTCAAACCATTTTCGGATCGAAAACATCCCATGGGCGATTTTTTTTTTCAGCACCGATATCCAAGAATCGTTCCAGCTTCCAGAACCATTCTGGCAGCTCAAGCCGCCGTGTGATGCCTGGACTCGCATTATCGATGATATGTTCTAAAACATGTTTTTCGGAATTGCCAATCACATTTAACTCGATTCCTAAACCGACTTCGGCAAACGTTTGCAACGTACACGCATGGAATAATTTTAACATATCCACAGGCTTATTGCCAGTATTAATACCGGTACCGGAACCATTTTCAAGTACTTTTCCCATTTGGGAAATATTTTTTTTCATCGAGGTCGTCATACAAACTCTCAGTGCCTTTGCCGTGAAAAATTTAGAAGCGGCTTTGCGTTGTCAGTACCATTTCGCACCATCGGCCGGTCATTTTTCATGGGAAAGGACTGCATTGCCATTGCCATCATCATAATCATCAGGATCGAATCTGATCCAAGCATGGCTGAGGCAAGAGAGGACAAGTGGCATGTGGTGATTGAAGCAGAATGCGAATTGCCATCAACATTGTAATACCGGTACAGGTACAGTGGAAGTATAATACCGGTACCGGTACCGCTACAGGACCGGGGTGCGGTGTGGTTCGTGGCGATCTCTTCTTTTTTTTTACATGCATGATTCAGTATTGATCCAGGGAACCTCGAAACGTTGGTGGTGCTGGACCAATTTGGATCATTTCGAGCTGCCCTGACGGTGGGGGGCGCCATCTACTCCTCAAGACTCTTTAGTGTATGCCATAGAGTCTTGACGCTGGATCGAATGAGAGGTCTGTCCAGTAAGAATAACGCATTGTGCTCGTACTGGTGTTGGGCTGACTGGCGTCGGGGACTTGTCGACGTGACCGATGAACAAGTCCTGGGAGGGCGTGAGTGATGCTGGATGGTTTGGACCATCCATCGCCCTGGAGCTCCAGCGCCACTGCCATATTAACACGTCATTACCTGGACTCTCCTCATACTGTATGGGACTACTCCATCCTTCGTATATTCCGACAACCCTACTGTGCTGCTGCTGGTGCTGCTTTTGCTGGACTGGCGACCACCACCACTGGCGTCGCCTTCATCTCCAGTGGGTCTTTCATCATGAGCTCCATGGCGACCACATGGCTGGCGTCGTTCGGAACTGCCAGTGTAAATTCGTACTTGTTCATCAAATTCGCAGTCACGACCCGCAACTGGGTCATGGCCAATTTCTGGCCAATACAAATCTTTGGCCCAGCACCAAAAGTGGCAAATTTGCTGGCCACGACCGTACTGATCAGCTCGCCAGTGCTTGGATCGATCCATCGCTCTGGCTTGAACTGCGAAGCGTCGGGCCCCGAGATTGTGGGCATCCGCGCAAGTGCGTACGCGTGGATCGTCATGAGTTCTCACTTGTGGACGACATCGTGCCACCGTCGCTTCCACCCAGCACCGTGTCTTGTGCTGCTTCCCTTTGGTTCACTGGAAGCGACGGGTACAAGCGCAGCGTCTCCTTAGTAGTAGCCTCCAAGTACACGAGCTTGTGGACGTGGTCGCTTGTCAAGTAGTGCGTAGTATGTCCTTCGGTTGCCTCTGCTTTGGCCAGCATCTCGGCCATTTCATGGCGGATTTTCTGCTCCACTTGTGGGTGTTTCGAAATCATGAGAAACACATAGCCAAGCGCCAGCGCCGAGGTGTTGCGCGCGCCGAGCATGAACGACAAGATGAAATCCACCAAGTCTTCGGCACGCAGTCCGTCTTTGTCTTCGTGGCTTTGCTCGACAAAGAGCTCCACGACGCTTTTGACTTGACGCTGAGTGGCGCTGGCGTCATTAACATCCCGTTTGGCGATGGCATCCAGGCTTTGCTTGACCATGGCATTGATCCACGTGCGTACTTGCAGCATACATTCCGCCATTTGTCTTTCGGGACCGATATTGAGCCATCTCTCCAGTCGCCAGAGCCACACGGGCCGACGGATGCGCCTTGTCATGATCAACGTCGCGTAATCCACCGCATGTTCCAATGGGTGGGGCTCTGTGTTTGTGATCACGTGGACGTCCATGCCCGGTGCGACTTCCGCAAACGTCTGCAGCGCAAAGTCATGGAACAGCTTCATCATGTCGACTGGTCCTTTGGTCTCCTCGACGACGTGGTACACGTGCTGCATGTTTTTCTTCATGGTCGTGGTCATCCACACACCCAGCGTCTTGGCCGTGAAGAATTTGTTGGCGGCCTTGCGTTGGTGTTGCCACCGCTCGCCATCGGAAGTCACCAGCGCATGGCCCAATAGATCGCGCATCAAGTAGCTTTGGTATTCGCCACGAGGGAAATTGTCAAACTGCGTGGTCGTGACTTCTTTGATCAGCTCGGGCGTCGTGAGCATCACGATGCTTTGGAGGCCAGGAAGCCGAATGCGCCACGGCTTTCCATGGAAGCGCAACGAGGTTTCCAGCACCCACGTATGGAAATTGGACGTGTTCCATAGAAATTCGACCAAATCGCCCAGAATCGGAAGCGACTTGTCCAGCGTATGGATGATAGTATTGGTGGTGTTCTTCTTCTTGCTGGCCTGGCGCTTGCTGCTGCTACTGGAGACAGCGTAGAGCGCTACGGCGGCCACTGCGGCGGTGCCAAGCGCGACTGCGAGTTGCAGTAGCGACGGCGCTTCCTGGTCCGCAAACGGCGCGAGGATCTTCATACTGGACTGGACCCACTACCACAGCTTGTGGAGCTCTGGAGAAGTCGAGGAATGAACAGAAAGAATCAATCGCTCCCCCCAATTTACACACGCAGAACAATACCTGTATCGGTACAGTACCGTGTGGACCCCCGTGGTGGAGGCTTCTGCTTGCTGATAATGTCGCTCTCATCTCTCTCTCTCTCTCATGACTGTGAAGACGTTCCATTTCCCTTGGAGTTCACAAAATGTTTTCAGTTGTACTGGTATGGTGAAGAGTTGAAGTTTCATTTCACAATTCCACTATGGCAACTCTCCGGTATCCAATTTATGATTGGCTGATATTCTGCAAAATGGATTTTTTTTTTAGGACGAATCATGAACTGCGAATGAGAACCGAAGCGTTTATCATGGAAAACATGGTGCCTTTGCGTAAGCATGCCATGCAGTGGCGCTGGAGCTCCAAGGCGATGGTCCAGACATCCAGCACGCCCACGTGCTCCCAGTCTTCATTTTTTTTTTTTCGACCAAGTTATGCACGGTACTGTACCCGTGATTGACCAAGATTTACAACTGCACTGTACTACTCGTGATTGGCTGAAACCCAGCCATGTGAATGCTGGTGGAAGGGAAAAAAACGAAAAAAAAATCAGGCAGGGGACCCACAGCATGCAGTGTACTGTACCCAACTCAGCACGAACCAGCCATGTGTGTGTGTGTGTGACTCGCTGGCTCAGTCTCATTCGCCATTCTGCATCGGAACTTCGACGGACTGTATTGCTAACGTTATTGCAAGTATTATGGGCAAGCTCGACGACGCGCCCACCAGGCACTCGCCTGCGAGCCCCCATGACACTTCCATCGCAGTATCCAGTGGCCATCAAGCACCATCGTCATCTCTTCCTCTCACTGTTCGCGTCACATTGCGCACTGGCGTTTTGGTCCTGTTGACGACCGTCGCATTGGCCTCCATCGTCACCTTTGTGGTGTTTTTTGCCAATGGACTGGAATTGTTCCGCTTTGAATCCACAACAAAGTCTTCCTCGCACCAATCGCAGCTATTGGACCAGTATAACTCGTACTCCGGCACATTGGCCACTTTGTTTGGCACGCCCATTGAAGTGTTTGTCACAGTCTCCGTGCAAGTCATCGTGCTGCGGCTCGTAACATTGTCGCTGCTACGTGCGGATGCAAGCTGGAAGACTGGTGCACTGGCAACTGCAGCGGCTGCGGGGGTCCAGTTTCTGATCAGCAATGGCTTCAATGCGCTCAACGTACAGCTCCACAAACTGGAACTCCACCCAATCCTGTCCCAAGTGGACTTGTCCGTAATCTCCAATGTCAGTACCTTGCAGACCTCCAACGTGACGCGGACCATCTCGGAAACGAGCCCAGGGAACCCACTAACCAACACTTTGCTTCGTAACGTCGTGCTGCCTTCCGTGGCAAGCCAAGAGACCCAGTGTAGTTGGCAAAGCACCGAATTCCAGTCCGGAAAAGTTCCCGTGCCAAGAACGTTGTTAGAGATCGGGTTCCCTCAACACGACTGGCAGGCCAAGTTGCTGCAGCGTGCGCGCGTGCCCCAGACGCTTCGTGTCATCGTGAACCCGACCAATAAGACCGTCAACGACCACGTGCAAAGCAAAAACTTGCCTATGGACGCCTCGCGTGCCGCCGACCTGTTTCTGTACGGCATGTCCCTGGCTGAGTACTTTGTGCCATGGGGCAACCAGACCAGCTTTGTGAATGCCTCGGATATCCTCGCACGGTACCCACCACGCGCGACAGACAATTCCCAGTCACGCACGCTTGGCTCCATCGTCACGGGGCTGCTGCCACCACCTGCAAATGATGAGGATGAGGATGAACAACAGCAGAAGCAGCAGCGAGACTGGTTTATGAAAGCGAGTTCAGCAGCGTTGCGTCGCTTTTTCAAAAGTGTCGCAAACACCTCGCAGTCTGATTTGGTCATGGAGTTTTCGCATGTTCAGCTCTCGCCATCGATCCAATTCGATGCGGTCACTTTTGAAGCTGAGATGGATCCATCTCTGATGGCGACGACCACTGGTGATGACAAGTCCACACGATACACGGAGGTCGCCCAATGGGAACAGTGCAACCCGTCTTCGCCAGCGCAATGTGTTTTCAAAAAGGCCAAATACAGCGTGGAAGACGCCGATGATTTTGACGCGGCACCACAAGTCCACACACTTGCGATGTGTGCCGACGCAAATGGCGTGGAAAAACTGGAAGCCTACGTGCGATACGATGAACAAGGTGGCTTTGCGCTCGAGTGTAACCAGCCCTCGCAAACGTCGCTGCTGGTCGTTTCCATCGCCAAGAAGCTGGTCGCTGAGAATTTGCAGCAAAATGTGACCGTTTCCAAGCCCCAGAGTCTCGGCCAGCTCAAGCCTGACAGGGGTGCGGTCACTTTGACCAATTTGCGCAAGTTTTTTAGTATTACGATTGGTCGGCTTGGCTGGGAAAGTGAAAACCTGGCGACTAAGTTCCATGCGACATGTGACAGCAACGCACGTGGCTGTGACGGGCTGTTCGTCCCATTGGAGCCACCCCTCACCTCGTCCTCTTTATCCTCTTCATCCTCTTCGTCCTCCTCAAAGGAGTACCTAGTCGTTGGGACAGACGCCCTGCCTTTGAAGCAACTAGCGGTGCCAAAATTCGTCTCCAAGCCCCGCTTTCTACCACTGGTTTTTGTCCATGAGCCGCCGATGCGACAAGAAGCGACGCCCCACTACAACGCCGTCGTAGGCGACTTGCTCCTTCCCCACAACATTGGCCACGTGAGCTGGGATTGGAACCAAAGGCTGCTGGATCCAGCAGACTGTGATGCCAAGCTGGAAGACCGCATCACACGCATCTTAAACAACCACTTGTACATGGAGCATGGTCTTCAGCCAGCGTACACAGCGGCGATGTTTTTCTTATTCCAAAATGCAGTGGTCAAGACCAGCGTGCCACTATTATTACGTGAAAAAGAGACCTTGTTCACACTGGATTTTGCCAAGAATTCTCAAGAAATCGCCGTGTTCATGTCGATTCCAAGGGCCAATGCGTGGCTCACACTCGCAGGCTGTCTTGTGCTGCTTGTTGGGCTGGTCGCAGTGGTATTGAAGACGTTTTCTTTCACTCACAGACGACAGAAAGACCAAGACCCACTGCGTGAGATCACCGAGCCGAGTGCGATCGCTCGCGTGTTGCTGGATGGCGGCCAGTTCCCGTCGCTTCTGCTGCGCCGCGACGTCGTGGACTTCGCCGAGAAGGACCAGAGCTACTCTGCTCGCCCTGTCGAAGGGTTTGTGATCCAGTCGCTTTCGCTCAAGAACACCACAGAAGAAGATGCAAGACAAAGATCCCCAACTGAAGGAAAGACTTGCCAGAGTCTGTAGACGAGACTGGTCTCGTGGATACTGGGCTGTAGACAGTGTAGACGGAGACGCTTTGTCAAGTGCCTTCAAGAACACCCGCGTCAGTGGCCACTATCAATATAATGCCACCTATTGTATCGTACCGGTAATAAAACGTAGAGGCTGGTGTATTAGTATTAGTATCGTGGAAGGCACGACGAATCATTATTCAGCGGTCAAAGATCAGGTCGTAGAAGTCATAACCACGCCCTTTTCAAATACTGTACCCTTAAAGGTTGGCACACACCCGCAGCTCCATTTGTACTGGTCGCATACTGGTTGCTGCGATTGCTGGGAGCAACGCCAAGCAGGGTCAGGGGTTTGTTGCATCGGTCTTTTGTGATTCGCCAAAATTCTTTTAGTTTATCATATATATAGCCAATAGATGGATTGAACCGTGGAAAGCGCGCGAACAAAAACCAACCAAAATGTGGCCTCGGCGAAGCCAAGAGCCCGCGAAGAGCACGTCGGCGGTGCCGCTGCCCACACAACCACGACCACCACTTCGCCATGGAACAACCAGCGCGAGTGCGTCTGGTGCTGCACGGCCACATGCGCCGCCAGTGCTTCCCAAAGCGGACGATGACTTCGGGTGGCTGCTGCGCGCTGCCGCACTCAAATCCACCAAGCCCAAGAAGACTTCGGCTACTGCTGCAGCGTTGCCAAATGACTCGAGCAGCCGTCTTCCCACAGAGAAGGCCAAAGCGAATAAGAAGCGCCCACTGGATCCAACTGCTTCCTCTTCAGTGACAGGCGCTAGTAAAAGTTCTCGCATTACCAAGAAACCGTCTGCTTCTCCAAAACTGCCGCGTGGCATCGGCTGGTCACAGCAGCCACCCACGAAAAAATCCACCGCGTCCACCACAGGAGTGAATTCCAGTGGCAATTCTGCACATGCGACTGCGCCACCAGGCGAATCCTTTGAGGCGGTATACGCCGAAGTCTTTGGCGTCACGAAGCGGGCCAAGTCTTCTAGTGCTAGTTCTGCAGCTGCGGCTGCTGCTTTGCTGGACGATGGCATGGCGTCGCTGCCCCTCAATGCCGGCACGTTTCTTCCCGATACGAGTGGCTTGGACCACGTGTCCGTGGCACCAACGGCCAAGACAACAAGTGGATCCGCTCGCCCTGCCACGACCAGAGATAACGCCGCCAAGGTGACGAAGACAAAATGGGATTTCTCGGCACCGAGTGCCATTGCCTTGGATGCCTTCGCGACTACAAGCGCCAATAAAGGTAGTGGTGACACCAGTACTGCAACAAGCGCCTTTGCAAAGCATGATGAGAATGGCTCCTTTTCACGATGGAAAGACGACTCGAAGTCTCACAGTGTGAGTGACAATTTCGTCAAACTCCACATGCGCAAGCGCGTCAAAGGAAGCACAGGCAAGGCGAAAAAGCGACCGGCGTATTTACGCACGCGCAACTTTGGAGACGACGAAGAAAAAGCCAAAAAGAGCCAATCGAAAGGCGATACCCCCATGGGTAGTGGTACTTCTACAGGGGCGCTGCTGGACGATGGCGTCGATTTTATCGAAGAATGTCTCGAGATGATGAACCGCTTGGAGAGCAACAACAGCCAGCAGCAGCAGCAGCCAGGGACAGGGACAGCAGCCACGGAGACAGCAGCAGTAGCGGAGCCGCCTCGCTGCCACCATGCGATGCTCAGCAGCCGCGTGCTGGTCAAAAAAAAGAATAAAAACCACGGACGTGCGTTTTTTTCATGCCCGATGGGCTACGACGAAGGCCGGTGTGATTTTTTTCTATGGGAAGACAACCACACGCAATTCGCACTCGACCATCTCTTCCAAGAAAGTACAACAACAGCAGCTGCAGAAGCAGACGGCGGGTCCGCTGCCCATGTTGTCCAGCATTTTGAGCGCTTTGATTTGGCCAAACCGCTTGCCACACAAACCACAAAAATGCTGACAAACTTGCGCTTGGTCTTTGGCCATTCCCAATTCCGCGCTGGCCAGCAGTGGGCCATTCAGCGGGTGTTTGCGCACAAAAAAAGGTCGCTTCTCGTGTTGCCCACGGGTGCTGGCAAGTCGCTTTGTTACCAGTACCCTGCGCTTTTTTTACCCGGCGTGACCCTCGTGATCTCGCCCTTGATTTCATTGATGAATGACCAATTCCACAGTCTCCCCGAGGTGTTAAAACAACAAGCGACTTGTGTGACAGCGTCCAGTGCTTCAAAAACGCAATACGCGGAATTTGTTCGTGATTTATTACAAGGCAAATTGAAATTATTATTTATTTCCCCTGAAAAGGCACTCACCAGTGGATTCCAAAAATTGCTCACACAAATGCAAAAGAAAATCTCACTGGTCTGTGTGGATGAAGCGCATTGCATCAGCGAGTGGTCCCACCATTTTCGGCCAAGTTACTTGCGGTTGCAGTCCATTTTCAAGCTCGCCGACAGCGTCTTGGCCATCACCGCGACGGCCTCTCGGCTCGTGGAAAATGATATCTTGACCCAGCTCCAGACAGAGGAGGACAAGGAGGACCAAGAGGAGCAGGAGGAGGACAAGGAGTGTGTGTTGCGGATGCCCTGGCAGCGGGATAACCTCACGCTCCACGTGGTTCGGGTCGCGAGTGACGACGAACGGCTGGAGAAGCTCTGTGAGGTGCTCACCAAGTCGCCTGTCACGGGCGCCGTGATCATGTACGTCCACCAGCAATGGCAAGCCGAAGCCATGGCCAATTTACTGCAAGAACGGCTCGTGCTGGACAGCGACGCGAGTGCCAAAAATAAATGGACCAAGGCGAAAATTGGCTTTTACCATGCGAAAATGGACCCCGAGGTGAAAGAAAAAGTGCGTTTAGGCTTTTTAAATGGCCGTGTGAAGCTTGTGATTGCTACGATTGCCTTTGGCATGGGCATTGACAAGCAAAACGTGCGGCTTGTGGTCCACTACCATGTGCCGTCATCGATTGAACACTACTTGCAGCAAGTCGGCCGCGCGGGGCGAGATGGCCGACCGGCAGCGGCGCTTTTGTTTCTCTTGGATGACGATGTGCGCGCCTTTCGGTCGCTTTTGTTTTCCAATGCGCTCCACGAGAGCCAAGTCCAGCGGCTCGTGGAGCTGCTCATTTTTGATGGTGGTCGGGATCAGAAGTCAACTCAGAATCTTATTCGGAATCAGATTGACTCAGTTGTCCCAGCACAAGCAGCTCAAGAACAAGAGGCCCTATTGCTTCGTCAGAATGTTGTGCGACTCGCTGTTTCCAGTGGAGATAGAAGCAAATTGCGTCTGTGGCTCCATGTGGCGTGGCTGGAGCAGTATTTGGATATGAAAGCTGCGACTATTGAAACGTTTCTCACCCTTTTGAGTCTCCACAAATCCATCAAGCAAGAAATGAAGCTCACGATCCACGCGACCGCGATGAGCTGGTGTGTGGTTTCACTGACCGAGAGCCAGCTGAAGGCACCGACAGCCGACCCATTGCTACAGAAGCTGGTCGGGACCGTCATGAGAAGTGGCAGCGGCGACGACAGCGAACCCAACCAGTTGGGCCAGGTCGACGTCCAAGTGGACGGGTACCATCGCCACTTGACCGTCCATTTCCATGTCGCGGCACTCGCCCAGCAGCTTTTACCTTTGCCTGTGGCTACGCAGGCCACTGCTGCTGCGGATGTAGACACCCGTATGGTGATGGTCGATGTGCAGGCGCGGCGGCTGATGCAAAGCGTGCGGTCGTGGCAACAAAAAGGTCAAATCCGCAAATTTCAAATGGAAAAACCGGCTTTTGATGTTTCCATTCTATGGAAAAAAACTGGTGGACAAGCCGGACAAGAAGAGCAGTTTGTCAAGCAGTGGACGCAGCTGCTGTACGCCAAGCACGGCGCACTGGAAGTCATGGAACTCAAGCGGTTAAAGTATCTCTTTTCCGCGTTGACGAGTGCAGCGACGCCATCGTCCACAGTGTTGCGAAAACTGGCTGGATCAGATTCGGATCAGATGGAATCTGATTCGACTCAGATTCTTGAACACAAATTGAGCAGCTATTTTGAAGGGCCACACTTGCAATCCATGGAAGAAGAGGACGAGGAAAGCAAAGAAGAAAGACAAGACAAGGATGATAGCGACGCGTGTGACTATGATGGCAGCAGCAGTGAGAATAAGAAACGCCATGGAAGAGCCGATGATGATGATGATGGAGACGCGGCCAGCTGGCGCGCGCTGACTGCCCCATTGACTGCCAATCTTATCGAGGCAATCGAACGCGACATGGACGTGCTCATCTCACGGCCGCCGAATGCGGCTACTATTGAGGACGAACAGAATGATGATGATGATGGCGGTGCGGCAGCTGCTTCTGCAACTTCCATCGCGACCGCTGGATCAATGGTGATGGAATGGAATGGCTACAACGTCGCACGGATCTTCCATGGACTCGCGAGTCCATGTTTCCCGTCCAAACGGTGGCGCGACCATGTCTGGTGGCGCAAATATTCCCATGTTGCGTTTGAACAACTGGTTGTGATCGCCGACAAAGTCGTCACGATGCAGGCGCAAGTCATAGACGCTGTGGAGCAGCCATAGATACCTAGACACAGTGAATACAGGAGGGTACTTGTTGGTTTTGCTCTTGGTTTTTTATTTTAAAAAATGGGGGCGGGCTTTCTTTCACACACCTACGATGTTCTCTCTCTACGCTGGTTCTTATTATACGACACATTCTACTTGTAGTCACTTGAGAAGCTCTCTTGTCTTAATGTCTCTCTCTGCTCTTTTCTCATTTGCGCTCTCTCTCTCGTCATGGACGAACCACATTTATTAGATAGATTATTGGCACTTCACGTGATGCACTCGGGACGAACGTGGTCCGTTCGATCTTTCATCGCATGAAGAACCGTCTCCACGCCTCTTGGCTCCATCTTCCATGGGGTCACTTGTGGCGCTTGTGCTGGTGTGTACGACTGCAGCAGCATGGCTTGGCTTTGGCTATTTCGGCGGCGCAGTGCCTCCACGGGTGGGATGCCTGCGATCTTGATCCGTGCAACCCACGAGTCCTCTCTTGCGATCACGGCATCGCGTTCCGACGCGCGCGTTTGAAGCATCGTCGCAAACTGGCCAGCTGTGCTTTGGTAGTGCTGCCGCTCTTGCACTTCTCGATCCATAAAGCAGCTGATCGTCTTCTTGAGTACTTTGCGCTCTTCATAGTCATCCGCTTCTTCATCGCTCTCTTCATCGTCGTGGTGGCTGTATTGGGACGCTATCCAGAAGCCTTTCGCAGCGATCGCACGCGCACGGTCGGCCGCGTCTTTGGCGGCGACGTCCACCTCTGGCGACCGATGGTACAGCTGTGGTGTGGGCGCCACCGTCGCTGTGGTACCCAAATGGTGGTGGAAGAATGGAGCAGCATTTAGAAGCGTCTTGTCGGACTGGGTCGATGGAGTGGACGTGGGTATAGATGATGATGACGATGGCGACGCATGCCTGGCGCAGTCAAAGAACACTTCCAGCTGCGTCATGAGGCTGAAATACATGGCAATATTGTGCTGCATCTTGACTTCGCGCATGAACCAAAGCGCTTCCTGTAAAAACTGGTTCAGCGCGATGGTGCGGTGCTCGATGACTTTTTTGGTCCGTGAGTTGAAAAACTGCCGACGTGGGAATTTGCTGTACAAGTACGGGAACCGCTCTTGCACGGGGCCCGTTCCAGCGGCACTGGTCGACCGTGGACTGCTGTTGTTGGAGCCGGTGGATCCAGAGCGGAAAGATGGATTTCTTGCCAGTAGACGCCGCGTCACAGCGAGTGCTGCTGGTGGTGCTGGGCAGCGCCCGCTGTCATCATTCGATCCAGAAAACGTCAACGTAGTGCCAGTAGTGCCAGTGGTGGTGGCGCCACTGGTACCAGTGCCACTGGCTCCGCTTTGGCCATCGATCAGCACGAGCATCCGCTCACGCAAGTCACAAAACTCGGAAAAGCACCGGCGCATGTGCCACACCTTGCGGGTCTCGGTGTTCTCGACACGGAGAACGTAGACCGTGGACGGCTTGACAGCGAGCGCCGATGTAATGGACGCGGAGAGAACATGGACGACGCCGCTCATGGTATGCGCGCGCGCTGGAACAAGTGGTTAGCTGTAGTCTCGACTGAACACCTTCAAGAAGCGAAGTGGCTGGTTCTAGTCAGCTAGCTTGCTATCTATCGGTTCAAAAAATGATGCAAAGTCGCAGACACAGCAGTCACAGCAGGTCACAGCTGCAGTCACGTGGGGGGCGTGTGCAATGCGCGACGAAGAAGAACAAGATGGGGGGTTACAGGGACTGGATTTCTTACCCTGTGACCTGCTGGTTGGGACAGTGAGACTTTGGATGCACTGTAACGGCCGCGCTCCGCAGCACCACGCGTGCTTGGGTGTGGGCACAGTACCACTCATAGCGGCGGATACGCTGCGCGTACCCACTGCAACGAAGGAAACCACGGAACGGATGCGGAATCGACGGAAGAATCGCACTTGCGGGGCATGTTCTGTTGATGCGTCGTTTCGGGAAACCTGGCCGTTGAGAAAAACAATTATCGTAGCAAATAACGGTCAGAATTACCGTATATCCAAAAACTAACGTATTTCCGATGTACTATAATAGAGCCACTGGACTTGGCCGAAATATCGAAAAATCATTTGGCAGGAATTCTGCACATTCCGCCGTAGAATGGGACGGCATGGGAAGTTCCATGTGAACATCCCATGTACACGGCTTCAGGTGAAAAGACGTCGACATTGATTCATTCGTGATATCAGTCAACTACGCTTGCCATGGCCACGAGTGTGGGGCCATCGTCGACCAAGACCACGACCTGTCTGCGGACGAGATCTGGATGAGGCGTTCGCATCTAGTTTGAGAGATGTGGGCACATTTGATCCAAAGTCCAGCATCATCATCTCGAAGCCTCGCTGCCATCAACACGCTGATTCACGAGCAACTTTTGCTACCATCTCAACAATCACCACAGCGACATCAACATACAAAAAAAACGATTCGAGCTCCCAGAACACAAGCATAATGCCATATTGGCCGACTGCCGACGCAGATCCAAGGGAATCGGAATGCCACGGGAGATCAAGAACCTCGCACAGCTGCAGGAGTGTGCTTACGATCATCTCTGCCCAAGGCACAAGTACGTTCGTGTGACGATGAAAGGGTTTGATTTGGCTCAAGATATTTCTGTGTTCGAGGGCCAGCTTCCTGTCTACAAGACGAGCTTCTCGTCCTCGACTGATTTTCTCATTCAATGACACTTCAAAATAGGTCACTGATCAACTACTTTGGTATTGTTTTTACTTTTCGCAGGGTGTTGAAAAACGTAGTGGCTTGCTGTTACACATGCAACCTACAAATCAACTCGCTGTTGTGAGTTGGAAGCTGTGTTGTGCATCGCGATCGATCAATATACGCGCGCCGATCACACCCGTCGGCATTTGTCTTTGTCCGAACTGAATCGAAGGAAGTGTAATTAGCGCTGTTCCGAACCGTGAAGAATGCTGTCTCCAGTATGTTCGGCTTGGGTATGAATGTTCATTGGATCATTCGCCAGCCATCGCTGCCGATTTAAAAACTGTTTGGCCCGAAAGTTACCTCTTCAGTTGACCGCCTCACCTCGCACGGAATACTGAGACGAAGAGCACGGCGATGAGTTGCTCTGCTGTCTATGAAGCTGTGATAAAGTCCAACCTCCAAGATTTGCACCTCGCCAGAAATGCTGCCCAGCTGCAAGTACTGGTCTCGGCATTGATCCCCTCACTGGACTCACGATGATTACCTATGGTGAGCGAAGGAACAGTATCTCACCGAGCCGTGGTGTCATTGGTTTGTTGGTTGTGCTGGATGCCCCGATGTTGAGCCCAACCGAAATCCTATTCAAAGTTTTCACAGGTTGATCAAAGCAACGTCGGTGTCCACCCCACACGCGTCGTCCTCAACACCACGCTCCCAACAATCTATGTACAAGTCGAACTCCTTGTCCTTCATCGTCAATGTCGTGAAGTGTCAGCCCCTCGGAAATGGTGCTGGTCGCGAGCGACATGAAATCATCGTTTCCTGAAACCCCCGACCAGTCGGACGAAATAATCAGAGTCCTGTATAATATCCACTCGTACATGCGCGGTTGAAAGAGCTCGTCGTGGACAAGCTCGAGTTTACTTGAAGTCGTTGCATGGGAAGCTTCAGCGCGGTGACGATCCGTAAAGCATCATGATCAACTATCTGTCAAAGCACCAAGTCGTAGTCTGGGATCGGTCCATTGCAATTCGTCTGAGAAAACGGTGAGTTTATTGCAATTTGTTTCACAATATTTCCGAATGCATAAACGTGATTTTACTCTCTGTGTATTTTTGGCTCTCGCCTAACATTTCGCCAGGAAAGAATATCATTGAAGCGGCCGAACGTGACCCGCAGAAGCGTTGGTACAAGAATGTGCACCCCTTGGCCCGCACCATTGTCGACTGCGATACCGGTCAACTAAATCGCTGAGCAAGTTGAAGCACAATATATGTGGAAAATATATATGAACCATACTATATATCATATGTTACTTCTGCAAATGCATCTAGTTTTGTTTCCCCTCGCTGCCGCTGCGGGCACCATGGACATTTTCGTCCGCGTCCTCAAAATCACCAACGCCGCGTGGCTCTTGCCGAGTTTTAGGGCAGAAACAGAACGTATATTTATTCACATGCAACCGGTTCCTCAATCTTCTCTTTCCACGGTCATTTTGGTTGGCTTGGCGTGGGTGGGGATTGCGTCCACCAACGGAAGAGTTGCTCAGAATGCACACACTGCACGCCTTGTGTTCACTCTCAACAGGGCACACAAATATACTTTTTATTTTTAATTTGCTCTAGCAAAGCAATGGGATATATCTTTATTTTGTCTGTATGGGCGTCCAATGACGGCGACACGAGGAAAGGTACAGTGGCCGCGATCCTGCCAATCCAATTACCGTATAAAATATGTTGTTTCCGACAATGTGTTGATTCCGACAAATGAAATTGACCAATCAGCTTGCAGAATGAAAACCGTTGCCAAAAATGTGTTGTTTCCGATAATGGTACACTGTACCCCAGTTTATCAAATTTTACCACCAAAATTTCCCGCCCATTCTACTGGGCAACAAAAAACCAGGGCGCGATTCGGATGAGTCGAGAATGGGCCGCGGGCGAATCAAACTCAAGGAGAATGGAGGGCGCGAGGCCCGACAGCACAAGAATGGATGGGTGACGTACCAATTCCGACTTGCGGCTGTGATCTCATATGAAGCTGTCGGCATCAATGACACACTCGATTCGTTTTACCCTGGTCTTACCGACACCATACGTGAAACAAAGCGCAAAAGCGTTTATCTGTGGCATAAACAGAAAGCTGCCATAACCGAGCAGTGTGCCACTGAAGCAAGCGGCTTAAAGAGGTGCGCAAGAAAACTCGGCGTTGCTACGTCGCTCAGTGCCGACGCTGAAATG
>JAADWJ010000125.1:0-47273 GCA_023336165.1 Pythium monospermum
AAAAAAAAAAAAAAAAAAAAGCAACGAACATCCTGGCCATTTCCATATTCGCCACACCCAATTCAGTATGCTCAAGAAGACGACGACGCTACCTCTGTTGGTCCTGGCACTGCTGTTCACAGTAGCCACGGTCCATGCGAGACTCGTCTTGCCGACGCTGCGCCTTTCCTGGGGAGCGCAGCCGCCAGCCGACCAAGCGTACGTGTTTCCTTTGCCATTCCATTTTCTACAGTAGAGTGACTGTAGCTCACTGTTTTCGTTATTATTTCAACCAGCGCGCGCCATGCGCGGCAGCTCGTGCACCGCAATGACTGGGCGACGCTCTCCACCAACTCGATCGACTTTGCCGGCACGCCCATGGGCCACACGGTCTCGTACAGCGACGGCATCGGTAGCTCTTCGACAAACGCCACGGGCGAACTGTTCTTTTACTTGACGTCGATGGATGCGGCGGCGCGCAACCTCGCGAAAGACGCGCGTGCCAGCGTTTCGATTTCCATGGCGCAGCAAGGCACAAACGCCTGCAAGATGGACACCATGGACCCGACTTGCTGGAAACTCACGTTCATCGGCCGCGTCGTACCCGTCGTGGGCGAAGACCGGATCGCGTTTGCAAAAAATGCGCTTTTTTCCAAGTAAGTGGCTTGTGTGTAACCCTTAAAAGTACCCTAAATGGTTTTTTAAAATGGTGTTTTATTGGTTTTTGGTTTAGGCATCCTCAAATGGCAAGCTGGCCCTCAAACCACGGGTTCAGCACGTACGTCATGCAAATCGACACGATGCTTTTGCTCGACTTTTACGGCGGCGCCAAGCATATCCAACCAAAGGAATACTACCAAGTCCAACTCACCGACGCCTAAAAACACACACATACACAAACCCACAGGAAGCACCAGTCACTACACGTGATCGAAGAGTGAATCCATTTTTGTTTTGCTTTTATAATTTCTTATTTTCTAAAAAAATCGATCTAAAATCTATCTGAAGCAACTGAAAATTTATATGAAGCTCAGTAAGCCCACTGAGTCGTGAGAAAAAGAAGCGGCGTGAACGAAAGCCAAAAGAGCACGTCCAGCTTGTCCCAGGCAGCCACCACGACACCACTGGTTGGGGTCGTGGGTGAGGCGGCGGCCTTGCTGGAGCCTCGTCTCGTCTGGAGATGCTGTTGCTGTTGCTGATAATGGTGCTGCTGCTGGACGAGTGGCCGTGGCCGTGAAAAAAACAGCGCCATCCAAATGGAAAACATGCCCAAAAACGCCACAATCGGAGCCCACACTTCCAGCGGCGGCGCGTGGGTGAACAGAATGCCGTGGGAAAACTTGACCCACACCAGCACTTCAAACGACGCGATCGATAGCAACATCCACGCATTTTGGCCAAGCCGTCCGCACTCTGGATTCGATAAAAACTCGTAATACTGTTTTGGAGGTTGCAAAAACGGGTTTTTTAGATTCCGAAGCCCCCGAAATCATGATGGGTTTTGTAGAAACGCACCTCGGCCGCGCCTTGGATGCCGATGAGAAACATGAGCGTGAGTCGGTAGGCGTTGAAGTTGCTCTCTTTTGGCACGCTGAGAGTGTTGAGCAAGAAAAACGCATTCAATTCCACGACCAAACACACCACCAGGGCAAAAATGATCTGCACAGCGTAAAACACGTTAAAAACAGGTTTGTGCGTCCAAAAACATGTTCTTACAACTACGTACCGACGCAAAGCGCTTGAAATTGGAAAACACTTCCCAGTCGTACTGCATCCACGTGATCGGCGTAAACTGGCTCAGCGCAAAAAGCAATTGATTTGTGGTGCGTTTTTCTTTTTTGTCAAATTCTTTTTTGCCCGACCAGTCGTAATATTTGGTTTCAAAATATTTGAGCGTAATGCGGCCCAAAAACATGCCCATCAAATTCGCGCCCAGTAAATCCATAAACATGGAATCCCACCAACATTCTTGGAAATCCGGAATCACAAATTGCAATGCCAATTCCAAAAATTCAAACGCGATGCTCAACACCCAGCAAAAGCGCCAGTCGCGAAACATGCACATTTTGCCCCACCAGCCAGTGACATGGGCCAGAAACCAAATACTGGAAATGCCTCGGTAGAGAGTGCTGGAATTGATCTCACAGTCGAGTTTGGTGCCTAATTTGGTCATTTTCTTGGGCGTGCCGACCTCGGGGAAGAAAAACTGCATGCTGGTGATGGCGCCCTGGCGGTTTTGCACGGCCATAGCGGCCAGTAAAAGCAAATAAATGACCGAACAGCCGTGGACCACGCGCCACAGGCCAGGGTGGGGCCGCACCATGAGCCCGTCGCGGGTCTGCAAGAAGCAATACACCAAGAAAATCAACACGCCCGTGGAAAAACCCGTGCGCACGTTCTCCACAAAGTCATCCGAGTCGTGGGTGTACGAGTACACCGACACGGCGCTGATGACGCCGAATAAGACCAGCAGTTGCCGTGGCTGTTCGCGGAATAAGAGCATTTCTTCAACGGCTTCGTTGCCCTGTGCGGCGCGGAACGCGTTGCTGGAAAGCGTATCCGGACGCGAAGACGGGCTGCCCATTGGATTGCTATTGCTCATGCTGGGAGAGGGGGGACCAATGGGAATGGGAGCTGGGAGCGGGATGGGAGGGGGAAGCAACAGCGCCTCGTTGCTTTGCTGCCGTGTGGCCATGCGCTTCTTGGCGCTCGCCCACAGAGACTTTTCGACTTTGGCGCGCGTCGCAGGGCTCACAAAGCCGTCTTCGCTTTCGCTGACAACAGTGCGGCGCATGCCGCTGCCATTTGCGCCAGCGCCACCACCGTCGTCGTCGTCATCGTCATCATCTTCACTGTGGCTGTTGCTGTGGCCGCCATGGAACCGCAGATCGGGGACGTCTATGAGCTCCAAGGACGGTTTACGGCGCTGCCGAAGGGACGACTTCTTGGTCATCGCGTTGTCGTCGTTGACCTTTTGTTGCTGATGCGCCCGTCGTATACCGGTGGAGATGAGGAACACCAATTGGCGGCTCGCGTGGTGTCGGATCGATGATGACGGCGAGAGACGTGGTTGCCCTTTTGTGTTTTTTAGAGGTGAAATTGACGTACTGTATCGGACAAATTAATATTTCTGGTTCAACTTGCAGTAAAAAAAAATGAATCTACTCAGATGGGTATCAGATGGAATCTGAGTTTTGCGTTTCTGAGTCCATCAGGTCAGTGTGAGATGTGAACAGTCGTGGCTCTTCGACCCAACGGCAACAACCAAAGGATTTCCCACTGCCATCACGTTATCAACGTTTTATGAGCGATGACGCTTCACACGATCATAATTTGCAGAGCAAGCGGTGTGAACAAATGGTCAAGCTACTCACCACCACCACCACCATCGTATGGGCAGCATTTTTGCTCGGCAGCGGATTGTATCTCCACGCTGGCTCGGTCGTGGATGGACAAGCTGTGACACCCACAGTCGCGGAATTTGTCGGTTCCTGTTCGCGCATTTGCGGGACCTATGAATCTTGCTTTGTGTATGAAAACGTCGAGCACTGCGCACCGTTTTGTGGCCCTGGCCGCTGCAATGACACCTCCGAGAGGTGTGTGATTCAAGGACGCGCATGCAGCGAGCAGCCATGTCTGCCCATCGTGCAATGCGAACCGAAATACTCTTTGCCGCAGCTGCCACAGGGCGTCACAGTGGCCTCGGAACTACCCGCCGTTGGCTCAAACTGCGCGCGCCAATGCCCCATGATCAGCGCACCTGTATGCGCATCCAATGGCGTATCGTACGCCAACCAGTGCTTCTTCGAACAGGCGCAATGCCTCTCGCCCAGTCTCAGCCTCTCGATCGTCGCGACCCAACTCTGCGAAGGTGATCATTTGCTCAACGCACAGTATAATCCCACGCGCACCAGTCAACTACCACCAGCAACAACCACAGCCACCGCATTGTGCGACGCGATCATTTGCTCCACTGTGGAGGACCCCGTGTGTACGACCAGCGGCACCATGCGCAATCTCTGCTTCTGGAAGAAAGCACAATGCACGGCTGCTGCTGCTGTTGCTGGAGGCACCGGAGGCAGCATCGCACTGCTGAGCCGCACGGCCTGTGACGCGAGCGCCTTCTTGGCAAGTTGTCCTGTGACATGCACGCAAGAGTTCATCCCTGTGTGTGCGTCCAACGGCGTCTTGTACGGCAACGAATGTCTCTTTCGGCAAGCGAAATGCCTGCGCAAACCCTTTGGCGAGCTGCTCGCGCGTGATGTATCCGAGTGCGAGCTGCAAGTCGGCGACTCACAAGGCATGGCCAGCTCCGATATCGCGGCCATGCTCTTAGCTTCCGTCTGAGGCTACAGCAGTCACCGCCATAATATAGTAAACCGCTTTTGCCATGCTTTTTTTATTTATTGATTTTGCGTATGTTTTATGCACACTATTCAATGCATCCCATGTTGCTGCTGTTGCTGTTGCTGTTGCTGTTGTTGTTGCTGTTGTTGTTGCTGGTGTGGCAGTGGGATGTGCATCGCGCCTGGGTGGACGTGGGTGCCCGCCGGTCCGCCCAGCCCGGCGCCGTGTTCCAACCCGAACCGCGGGTCCACGGCTTGGGACGTCGACGCTGGCCGCAGCCCCGAAAGAGTCTTGAGTTCCGTGATGATCCGCGCGCACAAGTTCATGTACGTGAAGGCGTTGCCGTCCAGTTTCTGGAAATCCAGCAGGTAAATATGCTGCTGTACTTTGTACAGTTGCAACCCGATCTTGACGGCCTGCAAGTCGGCCGCCGCCGCTGGCGCCATCGCGTGCGGGGCTTGGTGGTCAAACGCTTGCTGGCGCGGTGGCTGCCATCGGCACTTGACGCGGTACGCTGCGACGACTTTCCAGTCACAGTGGAGCACGTGGAGCGCCTTGTATACTTCCGACATGACATGGGCGGGCTCTTTCTTGGACTGGATGCCCAAGTACCATCGTCTTCTCTTTGGCGCAGGAATGCCACCGCCACTGGCGCCGCCTGATCCATCGTCATACGGATTTATGCTGCCGCCATGGAGTCCTGGAAGCGCAGGATGTGGGCGCTGCATGTGTTGCTGCGGGTGCTGCCCCATATGTGGAAGCGCACGGCCGCCGAACTGGCGCGAGTCAATGCTGGACGGTGTGACCAACGGAGATGCCGCCATTGGGATCGGTCCACGACCTGTAGATACAATAGGAATAGCATCGTCAGCGTGATACTTATTCCATCATAAAGAAATTGAGAAGAGCGTGAACCAGTCAGTACCTGGCAACAACAGCGTGCTTTGCTCGGCTGGTGCAAATGTCTTGGGCTGGCTGGGCATGGACCGCACATCGCGTAGCTCTACAAAGGAACAACAACGACACCAACAGTTCAGAGTCTGCTCTATCTCTCCCAAAAAAAACAAAGCTCCACTTGGCGACGAACCGTCCACTCGGATTTTGGCATTTTTGTGTTCCAAGATCAAATCGTACGCGACCCGCAGTGGGTGGCTGTCATTGCGGTGCAAGATCACCGCCAATTGCTCACGCGTGACACCCACTGCGGTCTTCAAAGCCAAGCATTTCACCAACACCTCGTCATCGATCTTGAACACTTCCTTTTCCACGACTTCGGGCGGGTGCTGCAAATACGGCGGCAAATCTTGCTGAAACCATGGATGTTGCCGGATTTCTGGGATCGTGATCCGCTTCATCGGGTCCACGACCAGCATTTTCGGGATCAAATCCCGTGCCAATTCCGATAAATGGCTCGGCAGTGAATACATGCCACCGCGGATTTTCTTGAACAAATTCGGAATGCTTTCGTCATCAAACGGTAAGCTACCGCACAACAGCGCGTACAAAATCACACCACACGACCAGACATCGACTTCGGGCCCCGCGTACAAGCTACCCGAAATCACTTCTGGTGCCGCGTAGTTTGGCGAGCCACACGACGTGCGCAAGAAATCACCGTCCACCATCACGTTGGAGAGCCCAAAATCGGCGATTTTGACGTTGTTGTCGGCATCCAAAAGCAAATTCTCAGGTTTCAAATCACGGTGGACGATGCGGTGGAAGTGGCAGTACTCGACACCTGAGATGATCTGGTGGAAGAAATGGCGCGCTTCCTCTGGCGCCAACTACAGCAGCACGAAAGAGACAGAGGGAGAGAGGGGGGATTAGAATAGGTGCATATGGACAAAGCACAAGGAGGAGATGTGTCCGTACGCGGCCTTTGGAGACGATGTAGTCAAAGAGCTCGCCGCCGGCGACGTACTCGAGCACCATAAAGATATCGGTCGGCGTGTCGATGACTTCGTACAGACGAATGATATGCGGGTGGCGCATTTTGCGCAACAACGAAATCTCGCGCCGCACTTTCTCGCCCATGTCCAAACTGCGGATCTTGTTGCGGTTCAAGATCTTGATGGCCACTTTATGGCCCGTGATTTCATGTTCCGCGACTGTGTGAGAAAGAGAGAGAGAGAGAGAGACAGTATCAGTACCAGGTAGAAGGGGGATTCTCTACAGAGCATGATAGCCAACCAACGTACGCTTGACTTTGCCAAAGGAGCCGATGCCGAGCGTCTTGCCCAGGCGATAGGGACCCAACTTGATCGGGATGTCGCTCATTGTTCAGATCTCTCTCTGTCTCTCTGTCACTCTCTTGTGGTTCTCGACCGCGAGAGAACCAACGACGCGTATTGAAACACACTCTCTTCTTTCTGTCTGGCTCTGCTGGTTGTTGTCGCGCTTTCTCCGCGACGCCGCCACACCGTCGTTATCTTCTTCTGCGGTGCTTCTTGCTTGTCCCCTTTGAGGAAACGAAGAAGAGAAATGAACCGGTTTTTGGTCGGTATATTGGGATCGTCACCAGTATTTTGACATGTTCGATACCGGTATTTTGGATCTCGAGATTACGGTGAAACCAATCATATACCGTATTCGGGGCAAACGATATCCAGTACCTACTGAATTAACGTTTGTTGGCACCAAGCACTGTTGAACAATGTGCCCATGTGACCATTCCCAACCTTTGACGTGTTCACTGTCCAGTGCAAATGAACAGGCAACACAATTTTTAACCACGACTTCATCATTTGATCACCACGTATAAACCATTTCAGATATTTTGTGTGACGCCCGGTTGTGTCTCCATGAATTCATTTACCTGAAACTATTGATGCTGCCTTCAGACGGCAAAAGAAAGAGAATTATCCAAGCCAGAGCATGAATATTCGTCGTGTCGCCTGATTTGAACCACACGGCAATGAACGAGTTGTTGAACACCAAGTCAGGTCGTTTCACAATCCAACAGCGACAGCCGCGCTGTAGGGATTGGTACAGGTCGCTGCCAGTATTGGGAACACTATGTGTATTACTACTGCACACGCCCTAGTTTTTTTTAAGGTTGAGGGAATATCATAAACATCAAATTTTCAATCATCCAATTCCATTGTTTGAGTTTGTGGCGACAACTCGGAATCCCAAACTTTGCGAATGGGTGTCACTTCGAAATGTTTGGGATGTTCATGTCTGGGATGTCAGAGAAACACAAGATTTTTTTGTTTTTTTTTGTTTTTTTGACATCGCTGACACATGTTGAGATCGACCCCCAGTGACGTCAGTAAACAGAAGCGTGCCATGTGGCCCAGCGTTTGTAGTCAATTATCGTAAAACATGACTTGATAAAACCATATTATACAGGTTGTAAGAACTCGAAAACCCTCAACGAACTGAATGCATTGTGGAGGGTATCGTGAAACATAGATTTTCGAACAACAATTTGTGAAATTTTCCAACCATTGCTTTCGACAGACTTCAAATCAGGGATAGGGCTCGCAAACTATTGTCAACTTCTTGAACAATTTGCGGACAAAACCAGTACGAATTGGCCCGTCCCGTCTGCCCTGTACAATTTGGCCCATGCACAATCAGGCCTTCCATGGGCGGCTCCATCCATGACCATGAGAGCCTGATCAGTTCCTTATCTTTCTCACAGGAAACGCGTGAGGTGCCGCCGCGACAAAGCATCACACGCACGCACACACGCGCGTCACCTCCAGTACATTCCAGTCCAGACCCAGTCGCATCAGAGCTGTCGACTTCATTTCTCATTCTCAGACCCGTACAGTACCAGAACACGCAGCAATGGCTCGCTCCTCGACGGCATGCCATGATGGCGGCCTCGAGTCCCCACTGCCAGCGTCCATGCCGCGCACTTCCGAAGTGTTGTGGAACGGCTTGTCGTCGCTTCCGTTTGTATTGAAGCGCAAGCGCAACGGCGCGATCCTTGTCACCAAGATCAAAGCCACGCCATCATCGCCGTCGCGCTCTTCGCCGACACTTGACCTGCGACTCGGCAGTGAGCTCAAGCTCGTGGGCGGGTTCCCGGTCGCGCAGCTCACGCTGACCGAGGTCAAAAAGGTCATGGTCCACGCGCCCAAGCCCGTGAGCCTCGTGTTCCTCAACCACGACGACGTCTTCTTGGACAATATGAGTTTCCTCAGCGAAGACCGCGGCTCGTTTGAGAATGAATTCGACTACGACACGGCCACTTCCGAAAGGGACCACTTGTACCCGCCGACACTGCGCGAAAGCAGCGAATGGGCCGAGCCGCCTCGAGCAGCAGCAACAGCCGACTCAGACGCAGCGCTCCATTTCTATACTACTGGCGGTGGTGGGTCGTCTCGTCGACGCGCGGCCCGCGACGACAGCAGCAGTGTGTTTGATACCGCTGGTAGTGGCCGGTCCATGGACTGGACTGGTTCCATGACCTCGACCTCGTCGTCATTCCTGTACGAGCCTGCGTCGCCGCGGTTTGCCACAACGGGCTCCATCCACAGCCACAGCCGACGGCGTCGCCGATCACCCGACAGCGAGCCACCGACGGCGTCACCGCCACGCAAAGTGTCCAAGCTCAAACTCGCGCTCGAGCGCATGAACCAACTGCTCAATCGCCCGGTGCGTCGCTCCGGACTCAACGTCGCAGCTGGCAAGAGCATCGTCGTGTAGAGAGATGATCGGGCAGTGGTATAGTCGTGGTAGCATCATATCAATTTAAGTTATTGTTTCTTTCACCCAAGTCTTTCCGTTCTCAGTATGTCAGTGGGGCGTGGTCCAGCACATCGTTGCCAGTGGCGCGAGTGTCACGAGATCGTCCTGGCTGAGCACCTCCTCTTTGGCTCGAGTCAAAGAGGCCTTATGTGATGCACTTCAACTATTTGTCGTCCATCCAGATCGATGACAACCATCCGGCGTTGCTTTTCGACTGGCAAGAGCCCAACGTACACGCGTTCGTCGCTGCAGCCAACGAGTTGGACCCGGCTCACGCACCTCCTCCTCCGTGGCTGCGACCTCGATCACCACAGATCACAGCCAGCTCGTTCCTAGACGATGCCATCAGCCGATTCTATCAACCGCGGTCGCCACTGGCAGGAGGCCGTCTTGGGCAGCTCATGCTGGCGCCCAATACACTGCAGCAGTGTTGCATTCTTGCAGAATGCCGCGCAGGTGGCGCTTCCGACCAATGGCGAGCGATGTCTCGCCGTGACGGCTCACCTGGTTGACCCATGCGTTCACAACGCCCCACGACCAAACACTTTCCCGCCGAGTCTTTGAGAAGGATGCCACCCATTGCGTCGGCTCTTCATCTGACGCGAAAGTCGTATCGAGCCCACTGTACCCGTTTTGCATTGCTGTATGAATTCGGACTCCATGTGAGCCAGATTGCATCGAGTACTTTGATTTATTTATCGATGTTGTTGCGTCCAAAGTTTCTCTCTCTCTCTCTTTCTCTCAGTTCACATTCTCACGTCGGATGGATTTCGCGACGGCTTACTCGTCGGCATTCAGTAGACCACAACAATCCTGTCACAGAGTCAAATTACATCGGAGAACAAACTTCCCACCCAATACCGTATCGGGCCAAAAAGACGACAGAGATTCCAACTATACTGGAAGAGCTCTCGAGCCATAAAATCCCACTGAATCCCGTCTCATTCCAAGAGGAAAACGAACAGTGGGCCGAGCCGCCATCAGCAGCAGTAAACCGCAGGGCTCCACTTCCATAGCAGCAGTTCCGATGCTGGGTCATCTCGTTCACGCGGCGGCCCGCGCTGCAGCGTCTTTGCTTCAAGCAGCGGCATGGTCCACGGACTGGACTGGGTCCAGGACCTCGACCTCGCGCGTCCTTCCTGTACGAGCAGTCGTCCACCACAGGAACCACAGCCGACGACGTCACCGCCACGCAAAGTCTCCAAGTATCAGTCACCAGTCTATCAGTGGAGCCGCCTTGCGTAATGTTCATAGGCACGCAGCTGGATATGGAGCATCGCGTGGAACTCGGGGCGGTCCAAAACGCCGTTGCCATCCAGATCGGCGGCCTGGAAGCAGCGTCTCATGTTGCTTCGAAACGAATGCTGGTGCCGCGAGTCGGGTGCAAACGGCGCGAGTGTGGCAAGATCTTCAACACTGAGCAGCTCATCGTGGTCTTTGTCCAGCGAGTCAAAGACGCGCGTGACCAGCGCCGTCCACCGCGTCGCGGACTCGCGCTGGATCACCGACCAGTCCAGAAACGCCGCGCAGAACTCATCCAGTGACACCAGCCCATCGCCATCCAGATCCAGGCGACTGAGAAAGCTTTTGGCTTCGCCCTGGGTCAGATTGTACCCGGACCGGTCCAAATACGACGCGAATTCTGTGATGCCCACTTGGCTGTTGCCATGGCGAGACAACTCGCTGAAGAGCACGACGATGTGTTCTTTCGTGTCCAGTGGCAGAAGCCGTGCGATCTCGGTGAACACGGCCTGCTGGAAACTGTTGAGCGACCGGTACAGCTGAAGGCGTTGCACCATCGTGCCGTCCAGCAACGCGGTCGGCACAGCGGTACTTGTTCCAGTCGTATTGATCTGGCTGCTCTTGGAGAGATGCAAGATCCACGGATGTTGGAGCGCTTGTTCGGCTGTGAGCCGCGTGGTCACGTCCCGTGTGAGCAGCTTCTTGACAAGGTCTTTTGCTTCTTGGGAGACTTGTGGCCATGGCGAAGACTCGAAATCGATTTCTTCCAAGAGGATTCGCTCGTCCAAAAGCGACCCTTCAAAGGGGAACTTGCCACCGAGAAGCCGGTACAGGATCACGCCGCAACTCCACATATCCGATGGGAACGAGTACCCTTGGCCGCCTTGTTGAAGCACTTCCGGCGCCGTGTACAGTGGCGTGCCTTTCACTTCATGGAGCATTTCTCCGTCTTGCAAAAACGAGGCGCCGCCAAAATCCGTCAGCTTGAGTGGCGAAGTCTCTTTGCCATCCGCAAACAAGAAATTCTCAAGCTTGAGATCGCCATGAAGGATCCGCAACAAGTGGCACTGCCATACAACGTGCAAGATATCGGCCATGTGCATCGCCACAAGCGCTTCATCTGGTTCTGGTACTAGCTTTTGATTCGGATGCGGCTGTGTGAGCCGCGCAAAGGCGTCGCCACCTACGCAGTGCTCCATGACCAAGTACACGTTCTCGTCGTCTTCGTACGCGCCAAAGAAGTGCACCACGTTGAGTGTGCCGCCCAGCAGCACCATCATGCGGCCTTCTTGCTGCAGCGCCTGGTAGTCCACCAAGTTCACGATGCGGCTCTTCGCGATCACTTTGACCGCAAGATCCAAGTCGCTACTACTACTACTACTGCTGCTGCCGCTGCTGTTGGTGTTGTCGCTTGGATGGTGGTGCGTTATGGCGACGACGCGGTGCACTTTGCCAAAGGCGCCTTCGCCAAGAAGCTCGGCTTTTTGATACGTTTTGTCAAACGTGCGAGGCAAATGGAAGTCAATCTCGCTGGGCGTGGAGAAATACGACGCCATTTGGAGCACGAGCCGTTGAAATGATGGCGCGCCATTCAGTTTACTCAGCAGCGGGCGCCATGCACGGCGCACACTGCCGAATTGCGCCATCTCGGCGGCCTTCACGGACACGGTGTTGGAAACGCGGCTGAACGAAGGCGGCGCCATGTCCGAGTGTAAGTTACGTCGTGTCTGGATGGTGGTGGACTTGGAGACGGAAGGAGAAATGGCAACTACCACGCGTGGGCTTTTACCATGGAGATGCCGCGCATGCTTGGCAATGGCGACGGACCGCATGGTAGATGTTGCTTTGTTGCTGTGGCCGAAAAAGATTGGGGTTGCTGGTGGTGTTCAATAACAACCTGCATTGGAATTAGTGGCGCATGGGGGTACAAATTGCTAAAAACACACTGTTTTACGTAAAATACGGTACATTTCTAAACAGATAGAGGGAAAACGTTATATCCAGGAGCTTTTTCATCAAATCACTTCCGACATGGTATCGACACTAGTATTCGCTTGCGGTGGCGCGACGTTCACCGCCAACGAGACAACAGGCGGAGTAGCTGTAGCTGAAGCTGTGGCTGTTGGTTCACGGCCAATACCAGAACCGGTAGCACTCGTGGCAGCCAATGAGCTGCTGGCTGTGGTGCGGTGGTTGATCACGCTACCACTGACACACACACTGGCAGGCGACAGCAGAAACAAGACCGTGTGGAGCAGCTCCAAGTCGCTTGCTGCGTCATCTGCTCCATTGGGACTGTGGACATCGTCCGCACTGTCCAGCACCACGCAGTTGACTTGCACGTTGGCACTACGCAGCTCCGTGGCCAACGACTTGGTCATATTCTCCATCGCAACGACTGCGGTGGCGGGCTGCGCGGTGATGTTGACAATCGAGCCGCGGCTGCTGCGCTGCATGCAGGCGCCGCTGAAGATCTGGCAGATCTCAAGCGCGCGGTTGCTGCGGATATTTGAAGAAGCACTAAGCCGTCAGTTGACTGTATCCCTGGTCAGGAGAGACAGAGAGAGCTAGAAAGCAAACGTACGCGCTCTGCAAGTCGACTGAAGTTTGGGGCTTCTTTGGATCTGTTCCTTGTCCGTCTTCATCCACGAAGTTGATCAAATAGTCCACTTGGTCAAACTTGGAGGCGATGGAGCGGGTCCACTCTTCAATATGTGGACGGCTCTGTAAAGAGCAAAACAGCGGAAGCATCACGCCGCGTGGTTGTTCCATCCCGGCCGCCGCGTGGAACTGGGCGAAATAGTTGGACGCAAACGCATCCATGGTGCCGAGGTCGCTACGTCAGATAAGAAGGGTCCAGTCAATCCACAAGTCACAGTACTGTTATAGTCCTGGTAGGTTCATCTACGTACGAGAACGTGACCAGCACGTTGGCGCCCATGAGCCACAAGTTGGAGGCGATCCGAGCGATCAACGGTTTCTCGCCACCTGTGATCACCACCTGACAGTATAGCCACATGTGAGCTTCGATCTATTTGAACCTATTGACACCACCGCACATCACACGGTTGGGGGGAGCAAAAGGCACACGTACCATCCTGTTGGCCATCGCACTTTGCCACTGCGACAGATCGGATGGACCCAAATACGACAGCAAAGACGCATGCGCCAGCTCTCGCGTGGTCGTGGTTGCCGGGTCTCCTCTCTGCAGCTCAGCGGGCCCATTTGGATCGCGACTGTTGTGTGGCAGCGTCTTGAGCTTCTTGCGTCGCTGGTTGTCCAGATCCTGTGGGTCGGATGCGCTTTCATGTGCTGCGACTGCGGCTGCGTCTGCAGGTGTCACCTGATAGGAGGGAGACCCACTGCTGGTGGTGGCTGCTGGCCCAGGTGCCGTTGGCATCATGAACTCATCATGGCCACCAAACTGCCGCTTGTGGCTGCCGTGGCCATGGATCTCAGCGTGCTCCAACGAGCCCAATTGTGGCTGCATATGGCTGTACAAACCGGCGCTGATCTCACTGCGCACGTTGCAGCGGCCTTCGCGCATGTGCTGCAAGAAAATCTGCGCGGTCAAATCGCCTTCGGTTTCTCGCTTTTGCTTGAGCAAGAGCATGAATTCCGGATGTTTGCTCATCAAATGGTTCTCAATGCGGCCACGGCGGCAGTTGACGCGGCTCCACATCTTGGTCATGTCGCGGCTCGAGGCCGGGTCGTCGCACAGCATACACACAATGACCTCACGGGCAGCAGCATCGTCCAGCGGCTTGCCATCGTCGCCAATCGCGGCTTTCAGTGCCGCCATACTTGCCGTGTCCAGCGCGCTGTCACTGAGCACTTTTTCCATGATTGGAAGCGTGTGCAGCCACCGCTTTTGGAACGTGAACACGCGCTTACGGGAGGCAATCGCACCACCGCCGTTGGCGGGAACGGTCGCTGCATCCGTCACCTCGGCGCTTTCAGATTTGGGTGATGATGCCGCTTCCGCCACACCACTGGCGGGTGCAACTTCTGGAGCTGCGGGTGTCCTCGCCGCCGCTGGGTTCGGCTTGCTCTCGTTCACTGGGGAGCTCTTCGATTCAGCCATTTCTCTCCAACTCGGGAGCTCTTCAGATTGTTCCCCGTCGTCGGTACACTGAGCATCAAGTGTACCGCCGACTGGGAACCCCACACAGACAACCCCTTCAAATACCCAATTACCCATTCACCCACGGGTTGTACACAACTGGGCAGTGTACTGTTGCCACTGCAATAAAGCGCGGTGGTGTTTGGCAGGGACAGTCACCCATAGCGGCACCCCACTCCATGTCCAATGGAGGCAGCACTCTATCAATGGCGGTAGCGTAAGCTTTATCCTACGTGCCATAGTGGTGTCGTCGACTGCTCCGTGGAAGCTCATTGTGAGTCGTGAGCGACCCAGCAGCCAAAGTCACGGTGGAGCACCCAACCTGAATGATGGTCGATCAAGAATGATGGTGGCGGCAACTTGCTGTGTCACCACAAAAATTCCCACCACAATCTCAATACACAAGGTATTTGGTTTCACAGGATAACAAGCCACTCAACAACAAGAAGTTGCTGCAGGAGAAGTCCAAGCTCATCGATGACATCAAGGATAAGAGGCACCAAGGTGTGTTGAGCTCGATTTTCCCTCATTTCAATTCAGCGGCAAGTTGCTTTGGCTATAGTGGAATCAAGTCAAATCTCGAAAGCGGCTTTTAGAGGGGTCGCACGCTCCCCCCTGGTTTTGTTTTTCTGCGGCAAGTTGCCCCAAAAAAGAAAGGGAAACAAACCAACTTTGCCCCCCTTTACAAGACCAACAAACCAACAAACCAACAAACCAACAAACCACGGGGGAAACGAACAAACTGCAACATACTAGTAGACCACCACGATGAAGATGGAGCCAACGGTTGTATGGGCCTCGACGGCTGCAGCAGCGGCAGCGGCGACGACTGCGCAGACCACGGTGACAGCGGTGGCAGAAAGCGCCGCGGTTACGTCCGTGGCCGTGGCGACTGCGATGGCGGCGCGTGAGCCAGAGAGCGAAGACGCCACGACGACGGCTGCGTACGTGGACGACCAGAAGGAAGACAGAAAGGGTTCTTTCACTGCTATGGATGACATCAAACGCGAGAGTTGCTACGTTGGTGATGGAGCACCGGTGGCGCCGTCGGGTGACGTGGATATGCAGTGTGAAGAGGCGGCCGAGCCGGACCAACCGTACGGCGAGTGCGATGGCGAAAGCAGCGACAACGATGAATATGGTGCGCGGTCGCCACGCCATTTGCGTGACTTGGACGCCGCGCCCGTGCGCGAATACCCCGAAGAATACGCGCGGTACATGCTGCCCGTGCGCGATGCCGCGACGGCTGCGGCGACGCTGCTAGCCTCGCCCATGTGGGGCGGAAGCGGCAGCACCAGTGCTGGAAGTGGTAGTGGGAGCGGCAGTGGAAGCAGCAGCAGCAGCGGAACCAAGCGCAAGCGCTTGAACCACAACCAAATTGACCCTTCCGACGCGACCGAGCCGCTTCGCGATCCACGCGACCGGTCGCTGGACCGCGTGGTGATCGGCGGCATCGACTACGGGCGGCCGCTGCCCGTGGCGACGAAGCGGAAGGGCAGCAGCGACTTTCTTCGCAAAGGCCAGTGGACGCCGACCGAAGAACGGCTCGCCAAGTTGCTCATCGACGCCTTTGAAGACGGGTACTTGCCCGTGTACACGGGGATCCGGTTACGTGGGTACTTGGCGGTCCAGTTACAGTGCGACCCGATGCGCGTGTCCAAGAAGCTTTGCGCTGGCACGATCGACGGCAAGAAGATCCCTAAAAACTACGGACAAAAAAAGTTCCGACTGCGGAAGAAACTGCTTTGGGACCGGGAAGAAGCCGGCCGCATCTTGGCGACACTGGAGCGGCTCACGAGAGAGCTGTGGGCAGAGACGGGCATGGCGCCGCCGCCGTATTTGACGCTCTCCAGCACGCGCAACGCCGAGGAAGAAATGAGCCCATTGAGCCACGATGGGGACCATACCCACCACACTATGACAAACATGATGACCGCAGCGATGCAAGGCAGTCCGCCAGTCAAGAAGCTGTCGCCACCGTCCAACAAATCCAAGAAACAGAAAAATGGCGTCGTGTTCCCCATTATTTACCTCAATTTGTCCAAGAAAATCAAACAATCACAAGGCGGAAATGGCGCCGTGTACAATAACGTGATGCAGTACTATGGTAGCGAAACGCCACAGAGCGACGCATCGTCGTCAACGTCCAGTTGCGAAGAGAGCGCGCGCGACGCCCAACTCAAGGTGGATGGCGAGTCGCTACAAGCCGCCTATGAGCTACTCAACCTTTTCCACCACGCCACCGCTCCATCGACGTCATCATCACCGTCGATCTCCAGGAGCTCCACTCCATCCCCGCCATCGCCGTCGGCATCGTCGTCGTCCACGCCTTCCACTGCCGCTCTGACCACACAAACCACACACACCACTCTGCCCGAGACTACGGGAAGCTCTTCAACAGCGTCTTCGAATGCCATCCCGATCCGACCGGCCCCAGCCAAGCCGAGCATCTTGAGGCAGCAAGCGCCATAACCAAACTACTGTCTTCCAAGCATCGTTGCGTCTTCGAGAACCTGTTATTTTTTCTTCTTCTTGCCTCTCCACTCGTCCAAAGTTTATGCGAAGTTTAGTACCAGGACAGCACCCGCCGCTCCATGCATGGGATTGAGAGCACATCTTGGCATGTGTGCGTTTGTGTGTGTGTTATTTGATGTGTGTGTATCCCTGTCACACGTCCCCTTCTCTTTTTTAATTTTTTTAATGTTATTTTTCATCAACATGTATTATGTCTCCTTCCATTGTTTTTTTCATTTCGCGCATGCATTGCAGTCTTCTGTCTCTCTGTCCGTTTTATGCGACATCGGCCACACGCATGACCGTTTGCTTGCCTAAATCGTCGCTCAGCGTATCGGCACTGACCACCACGACGCGGTCGCCTGGCACGAGCCAGCCCATCTTCTTGGCCGCTGCGATCGCTTCCACAGTGGTCGGGCGGCGGTCGCAGTTGTCCGGCACAACAGGGTACAAGCCACGGTGGATTTGCAACTGGCGTGCGATTTTCTTATCCGCGGTAAAGCACATCACAGGCACGGTGGGCTTGTACTTGGCGACCATGCGCGCCGTGAAGCCGGACTCGGTCAGCACGATCAGCAGCTTGGCGTGCATTTCATTCGCAGTCTTGACCGCTGAACTCGCGATCGACTCAATTTCGGAATTCGCTGGTTCAAACTCACACTGGTACTTTGGGTGCTCCAGCAAATGGTCGGCCTCTTTGATCACGGTCATCATCGTGCGCACCGATTCAATCGGGTACTTGCCCTGTGCGACTTCGCCACTGAGCATCACGGCATCGGCGCCATCCAACACGGCGTTGCCGACATCCGAGACTTCCGCACGCGTGGGCCGTGGGTTGTTGATCATGGACTCGAGCATTTGGGTCGCGACGATCACCGGTTTGCCCACGGCGTTGCATCGTTCCACCATATGCTTTTGGTACGTGAGCACTTTTTGAAGCGGCACTTCCACCCCCAAATCGCCACGTGCGACCATGATGCCATCCGAGACATTCAAAATGGCATCAAAATTCTGAATGCCTTCTAAATTTTCAATTTTAGAAATGATTTTCGGCGCCACGTAGCTTGATGGGTGGTATTTTTTGACACATTCATCGACAAAGGCCTTGATTTGAAGCACATCCGTGGGCTTGCGGATGAAAGACGCAGCAATGAAATCGATATCATTCTTCACACCAAATTCCAAATCGTACATGTCCTTTTCAGACAAGGCAGGCAAATCCACGATCAAGCCAGGCAAGTTGACTCCCTTGCGGTTGCCGATCTCTTCCGTGTTGTGGATCAGGCAGCGCAAGTCGCTTTCGCTTTCCTTTGCGAGCACCGTGAGTCGGATCAGCCCGTCCGAGAGCAAAACCGTGTCGCCCACTTTGGCGGTGTGCGTGAGCGCCTTGTAGGTCACGTAGATCTTGGCCGCGGTGCCGTCTTCTTGGAACTGGTCGTCGGTCGTGAGCACGATCTCCGAGCCGGCCTCCAAGCGGATCTTTTTGCTGTCGCGCATCTTGCCCGTGCGGATTTCGGGTCCTTTGGTGTCCAACAGCACGGCGCGCAAGTTGAAATTGTGGCTGGGCGTCCAGTGGACACCACGGCAGTTGCGCAAGTTGTCGATGCGCTGGAGCGCTTCGTTGTGTTCCGCGTGGGAAAAGTTGATGCGCATGATGCGGAGCCCTTCGTCCGTGAGCTTTTGGGTCATCTCCGGGCTCTCCGACGACGGGCCGATCGTGCCGACGATCTTGGTCATGGAGAATTTCTCACTGCGCGGGTTCTTGTACGCTTCGTGGTGCACCGTGTAGCAGCGCAGCTGGCGCGTGGCGCGCTTGGTACGCATGGCAGTGGTGGTGGAGGAGGTCGAGCTGGCAAGGCGGCGGAACAGCATGTTGGGTAGTGGTGGTGTTGCTGTTGGTGCTGCTGCTGCTGACGAAGAAGAGGATTCGGAAATGACGCGAGTGTTGTGTTGCGATGTTTGCGCTTTTCGTTTGGTGCTTGGAGAGAAGTTAGGGTCGTTGGTGCTTGGGTTTCGAGAGCTGCTCACAAGAAAAGTGTGGGTTGGCGGATCCGCAAACGGGTCAAAGGGATCAACGGGTCCTAGAAGTTTGTCCGCTTGACCCGGGTGGGGCATCTTCATACTGTAACCAAGTATACCATGAAAATTCGAAGTAAAAGAATACCCACCCGGGTCTACAATGACCCGTTTATGTTTGGGCATCTGGTGCACTTGGGGATGCGCCACCAGAATGGCCGCAACCTGTTTTACAAAAAAATCCAACAAATCCAGCATGCACCAACAAAAAAATCCGTTAACAAAACCTTCTGTTCTAAACCACAACTGTTCTTAACCGTTAACCTACTTGATGCGCGACACAAACTTGTACTGATTTAGTTGCCGCAAGCTTCCTTTTTGCACCATCGCGCGGATTGCACGCTGGATGGCATTCGGGTTGAAGCCTTGCGCTTCCAAGCGGCTGTAGAGCGCGCTCGTTTCCACTCGCGCGCCGATGCGAAGCGTGCGGTTGATGCTGTGCTCGACTTCTTGCGCCTTCTCGTGGAACGCACCGAAAAGCCCCTGCGTGCCGCCGTCTTTCGCGGCGTTCATGGTCGAGACGCTGAACAAGCGGATGGATTCACGGACATGGTCGGCCGTGGCTTCATTTTGAAGCTTCATCTTGGCGAGCGACTCGGCGATGCGCACAAGCGCTTCCAGTTGGCGCACGGTCACCGGGATCGTGGTCTCGCCACCGTTGTTGCGCCTCACATCGTCGCGCACGCCCACGTAATAGTCTTGCAGCGCCTGCGCTGCGCCCACCGAGAGCCGCGGCGCGCATCGCGTCCTGCAGTACGTGATGAATTTCTTGAGCAGCCACGGCTCGTACTCACCGGCTTTTTCATCGGTATCCGGTTTGTTGGTATTGCTGGTCGCGGCTTGGGCATTTGTATGGATGCGCACGACATGGGCCGCCATTTGCCTGTCGCGCGCATCATCTTGGATATCGCGCACAATGAAAATCATATCAAAACGTGACAGAATCGTACTCATCAAGTCAATATTCTCGGACGCGCTGCGCATATCGTCGTACCGGCCAAAGACCGGGTTTGCCGCCGCTAACACGGATGCGCGCGAGTTCAAAATGGTCGTGATGCCGGCTTTCGCGATGGAAATGGTTTGCTGTTCCATGGCTTCGTGGATCGCGACACGGTCCGACTCGCGCATTTTGTCAAACTCATCGATACACACGACACCACCATCTGCGAGCACCATGGCGCCGCCTTCCAAGTAAAACTCCCCTTTGGCGTCTTTGATCACAGAAGCCGTGAGACCCGCGGCGCTGCTGCCTTTGCCGGAGGTGTACACACCGACAGGCGCGACTTTCTCGACAAATTTGAGAAACTGGCTCTTGGCCGTCGACGGGTCGCCAAGCAGCAACACGTTGATATCGCCACGCAAGATCATGCCATCCGGAAGCCTTTTGCGGGAGCCACCGACCAGCAAACACGCGATGGCGCGTTTGATGTTGGCCGTGTAGTCCCCATAGATGGACGGCGCGATGCTGCTCGCGAGTTTTTCATACAAATTGGGATCACGTGCCATCTCATGGAATTTCTCTTCTTCGGCGGGCGAAAAAGTCGCTTTGGCACGGCCAGCACCTTCTTCATCAATCTACCACAATTCATAATTCACAGTTTTCATCAGCCTGACAGCCCCACCCCACCTTTAGAAGTTTCAAAGGTTCACGTACTTCAATGCCGACGACGCGCAAGTACAGTTGTCGAATCGCGACTGCGCCGATTTGGCGCGTGCCGGCGTTGACCACGCTGGTGATGCCAACGACCGACACACGCGTGCCGGGCGACGCGCGGTCCACGAGGTTGCGGTCCGCGATGAGCGCCAAGTTGCGCGGCATTTCGCCCGTCGGTACGACTTCTGGGTTTTCCTGCAGCTTGAGCGTTTGCTGGTCCACGTAGTCGCATCGGTCGGGCACAAGGATGTACGAATCTTGTGGACACGGCTCGCCCGTCGGGTCGTCGTCGCGGTTGCGGTCACAAACGCGAGGAATATTGATCCCACCAAGCCCAGCGACCGCCACGCGTTTGGTGTTGCCGCAGTTTTTGCAGCGCAGCGTCGCCGCCATGCATTTTGTGCGCACGCGTGTGGCGCTGATGATGATGCCGGGCACTTTGACCAGTTTGTTGATCTCCTGTGCGTGCACGTGGCGTAAGGGCACGGGCGCTTGGTCGCTAGTGAGCATCACTTGGATATCCGGAAGGCTTTTGATATTCACCGGTTCATTTGCATCGCCATTTGGCGTCGCGCTGTCGTGAGCTGCGTCGCTGCGGTTGAGCACCAGCAGGTACGCCAGCATTTCCTTGGCGGCGTTTTCTAGCAATGGTAAGTACTCCTTCGGGTTCTTGAGGATCAAATCTTGCAGCATCTGGTCGTAGGTCGACAAATGCGTGAGGTTCATCGTGAAATAGTAGTTGTTGCGGCGGAAATTCGCGATAAGCTGCTCGCGGTAGTAGAAAATGGGGCCCACGCGAAAGTTGCGCAAGAACTCGAGCAGGCGCCGTTGGATCGCGATGGGCGACGTGGATTGCGCGTCCCGGGCTGCGACGACAGAGGAGCTCTCCATGCCCATGGAGGACACGCGTCCAGTATCCCAGTCCATGGTGCTTTGGTGCTTTGAAAGTAGTAATACGGCAAGCAGGCGATGGATGCGACTCTTGTTGTTTGGGCTGGAAAGCTGTGAACTTTGGCGCGCAAATATTGGCTATTTTCGACGGTCGTAAATAGTTTTTTTTGGCTGTCGAAATTGTCCAAAATTGAATCTACATGTTTTTTACTGGAGTGATTTAAACACAAAAAAACACACCGTCATTTGCGACATCATCAGGTTCTCCACTTCGACCTTCGACCACGGCCGCTGCGTCATCCATGCCACTTCACCAAACCAAAAAGGAGCTCTTCGTCATTTGCCAACAAGCCACGTCAAGCGACCAGTAAGCAAAACAAAACCAAACCAACCACAACAAAATGCCTGGTGCGTTGGACCTCCTCTCTGCTCTCTCTCCCTCGCTTGTGCGTTGCGACGGCGCCGACTGACGCTCTGTATGATTCTCCTGTATCTATAGCCAAGTACCAACTCGTGCTCATCCGCCACGGCGAAAGTCAATGGAACGTGGACAACCGCTTCACGGGATGGCACGATGTGCCGCTCTCGGCCACGGGTGCGTTTACTGACATATGTACATGTATATAGAAGGCGCGTATCTAATGATGATGGGTTTCTGCAGGCGAAAAGGAATCGCATGACGCTGGCAAAGTGCTCAAGGCCGAAGGCATTGAGATCGACTTTGCGTACACGTCGGTGCTCAAGCGCGCGATCAAGACGCTGTGGAACATCTTGGAAGAGATGGACCGCATGTGGATCCCAGTGACCCGCTCGTGGCGCCTCAACGAGCGCCACTACGGTGCGCTCACCGGTCTCAACAAGCAAGAGACCGTCGAGAAGCACGGTCTCGAGCAAGTCATGGTCTGGCGCCGCAGCTACGCGATCCCACCGCCAGCGCTTGATGCCGCCAGCGAGTTTTACCCTGGCAACGACATCAAGTACGCCGATGTGCCAAAGGAGGAGCTGCCGTTCACCGAGTCGCTCTTGACCACGGGCGAGCGCGTGGTGCCGTACTGGGAGAACGTGATCATCCCATCGATCAAGGCCGGCAAGAAGATCTTGATCGCCGCGCATGGCAACAGCCTGCGTGCGCTTGTCAAGCACTTGGACAACATCTCGGAGGACACCATCACGGGTCTTAACATCCCCACGGGTGTGCCTCTTGTGTACGACTTGGATGAAAACTTCAAGCCCGTGCCGCACGCCGATGCCATCGCGCCACTGACCGCGCGTTACATTGGCAACCAGGAAGAGATCAAGGCGCGCATCGCTGGCGTCGCCAACCAGACCAAGGCCCACTAAAATGGAGGCAGGAGCTACGTCACAAAGTCTTCGTGAGCGTATTACCGTAAACCAGCGAATATACCGTAAAACTAGTTCGTTTTTACGCTAACACGAGTTTCTGCGACGTGTGTTGCAAAAAAGGCTGCTTGGCGGTGTGGTGGCTCCATCTCATCCAGAGGCACGACGTGTCTTTGCGACCTCACCCTAATAAATCCAGCTACCTGGCGCATCCTACACTGGTTGACTGGGCGTCACTTGCTGCTGGATCAGCATGCGGTCTTTCAGAGAGCCACGGCGGCCGCCTGGCATGGTTGTCCCATTCACCGGTGGTGGGAAAACTTCGACCAGGATGCTCGTGACGGTGTGGGACTGGGTTGCATCGGGCAGCGCCGCGAGCAGCGTCGCGTGGAAACGGTCCTTGCCCAGCGCATCGCCCAGCATCCGCAGACTCGCCATGCTTTCGCCACGCGCAGCGCTGTCTTTGCCGACGCGGAATTTCGCGAGCACTTGGTAGACCGCGTGCATCTCGCGACTGGCGAACTGCTCGACATCCCACAGCTGCAGTGCCTTGAGTCGCGCAAAGCTCTTGGCCACGACCATGGACGCCGTCGCGACCAGCTTGGCACTTTTGCTGTTGGCGTACGTGGTCACGGAAGTGATGAGTTGTGGACAAGCGAGGAACATGATGAGATTGTCGACAGCGTCCATGGCGGCGTCGCGTAAAAAGCGCTTTTCACAAATCGCGCGACGAAGCAAAACGTCCACGAGGGGCACAACAGAGGAGGAGGAGCTGGAGGAGCTGGTGGCGAGGAACGGTACCATTCGATGGCAGTCCAAATACTCAAAGCTCTCACTCAGTGCGACTAGTGCGTTCTTCGAAAGTGCGGACCGCAAGTTGTCACATGCGACGACAAGTGCAGGGACCACAGCGTCCAGGTCTGAGTCAGTGAGCAGCGATGTGTGGTGGACGAGACACCGACGCAGTGTCGTGATGGCCTGCGTGGCAGCACAGCATTATCGTATGAGCTACCGAGCGTTCTTCTTGAGGTGGTGAGGCATGGGGTGGCTGAACGACGTACCTCATGTTGCTGGAGCCAATCATCTTGATCACGAAGAGTTTGAATCGCGAGCTGGATAGTGGTGGACGATGGTTGCTCCAGTGGCTGAAGCTCAGCTGTTGAAGGGATCGCAGCGCTCCTTTCATCTGCAATAGAGCGAGCAGTCAGTAACCAAAAAAAAACATCCTGTCGGCTTTTGAGGGAGTGCACAACAAAATGAATGGCTCACCATCGCTTGTGGGTGAGCACTGGCGCTCCACTGCCGCAGGATCCCACTCGTTGTCGTCACCACCAGTTGTCGTAGGAGTGCGCTTCTCTTCGTCAACGCAGCAGGTGACCACGCGCAGCGGCACTGGCGTCATTAGACATGACGACGGTCCATGGTCAGCGCTCGCTATTGTCTTCGCCATGGTGTGTTTGCTGATAGGGAAGCGGAATAACGCAGTTGATGTGGCCTTCTGTAGATTGGGTTGTGTGGGATAAAGACCACCGTCGCGTATCACGCACAAAGCGCTCTTGGCAGGCGATGTACATGAAAGGGTTTGCCAAAATGGATCAGAATTTGGTTTTGCCAGTCTATTTTGCTCTTCATTTGGGAGTGATGGTCAAAATCTCCAAAATCAGCCAATCCAAATCGTTCATTGGTGTACTTTCTACTTGTTTCAAAAACAGAAATGAGAATGTTTGTGATTGACAATTTTTGATGATTCTTATTCGAACAGCCCCACCAATGCCATTTCCAACTCGTCGCCATGGAGAGCAACTTCATCGTAGAGCGGCAATCGACAGATACGCTGGAGACATAGTTGCCATCGCATCCACTGCAAACTCTTCCGCACTGCAATTTGGAGCCGTACTGAGCGACAAAGCTTTCGCAGTAGAAAGCGCATGCGCACTCTATGTATCTCCTTTGCAAGCGCAGGCAAAGATTGACGGAAGCGCTTGTGCCAGATGTACGACAATAGCATATTCCTCAGCAACGAGTAGTGCTGTCGGATGACTGAGTTGATTTTCTGCATGCGCCACGTGTGTCGAAGCGGCTCGGAATGGTAGTGGACCATGCCCTTGATTTCGTGGCGCCAGGCATCCCAGGCCTGGAAGAGTTTCGTATCGTAAACGTCCACGACGACAAGATGCCGCTCGTTTTCATGACGAATAGTTAATTCATGTTCCCATCGCATGGAAACGCCGCACGGACACGTGACGGCGTCGCATCCTTCGACTTTGACGATCGTCATCCGGCAGCTGCGACACGCCAGCATCGCGGCATCGGTGATCTCGTTCACGTCACATGCTGCTCCTGGTGCATCGTGGCGCTCATCCCATCTACGTTTGCAGTTGAAGCAAACTTTCTCCGAGCAGCAGCGTGTGGTGGCAAGCTTGTGGGTGGCGTGGTACCCAATGAGCAGCGTCGCGCGGCGCTCGTCGTCTTTGATGCGACGCATCAAGTCCTCCGTGAAATCATGAAGTGTTTCTAAGCAGCCAGGTCCCAGCATGGCTTGCACAAAAGCGACCAGCTCTCTTGCGGTCAGCGTATGCTTGACAAACCGCATGATGTGGTCGCGAAGCGCTGGTAGTTTGTCGTGGAGCTGGGGCGATAAGATCGCGTTAAACGACGGCGGCGGTGGGTTGTCTGTGTGGGCTGGAGGCAGGTGCGTGTACCCTTGGTCGTGGCAGCACGGTGGCAGAAACGAACAGGCGCTCGCACACAGTACGCTGTATAAAAATACCAGCGGTGGTGGCACATGCTTCTTCCACGCCGACTTGTTGATCCGCATGAGACACACGGGACACCGCACACGGGGCAAGATGCCTGGAATGACGTCCATGAGAGCCACGCGGATGTACTGGTGGAGACACGACCCACACACTTGAGCGTGGCAACTCGAACAGCAGTTTACGAGTGGCACGTCTCCATCAAAGCAGATTTGACACGATTTTGCCAGTTGACTTGCTGCAGCTAGGTCTGCATCCTCTTGTTGTGTCGCCGGTCTTGACGGATACGACTGTCCCGTCGCGCCTACCGCTGTGGTTGTCTGGGAGTGGGACTTGATCATTGGTGGGTGAAATTTGCGATGGTGATGCACGTGACGACCAGGAGAGAGAAGATTGAACTTTATCAGCTCAGTTCGGCGACCCGCGTGATTTCGAGGAGCGACCAACACTCACCATGCAATCGGGTGGCGGATCCTGAGCTCTTTTGAGGCAGGTCGCGTTGGGATAGAGCTGGTGCTTCTGTGTGGAAGGGAGCTCAACTGTTTGCGTTGATCCCACCCGACAGCAGGAATGATGCTTCATTTTCAACCCATGTCACAGTGGGGTCCGCGACAGTGAACAATGCATGAAAGCAGGGTAGTGGGTCTTAGTTTGAGGGTGGTTTTGAACACTTGGTATCCGTGTTATCTAAGTTAATATCTAAATACAGTTTATTCATACATGCACACTTTCCATTCACATCACTTCACTGCGTCATCGTCACCATGCCAGGCATGAGCATGGCCATTTCTTCGTTTTTCAACTCGACCAGCTCGTCCCTGTTTTCATTGTAATAGCCGAGCCAAAACTGGTTCGTGCGCACCACTGCAACCACTTTTTTCCACCGCGTTCGCCAAATCCAGCGGCGCATGGGCTCCATAAACGACTCAATTTTGACCAACTGACGCGCGGCTCGTTCCAAGAGCGCATCGAGGAGCTGCTGATTCAGCTGTGGCAGAGCGCTTGTGAAACGGCGGCGCCACAGGAACTTCTGCAGCGCACATCGCAGTGGCTTGCGGATCACCGTGGTGTTTGCGAGCACCTGGTCGATCTGCCTCAAGCGCAGCGCCTGCAAGGACACCACCACTTGGTCTCTCAGGATGCGCAACATCCGCGCATGCCACTGCTCCCATCGCACACACAAGTCGATATCCAAGAGATCCACTGGCAGCAGCTTTTTCTTATTGCGGTCGCGCAACCGCACTTCATCAGACCACGTCATGTAGAAGCCACAGAGACACGTGACTGCGTCACAGCCGTCGACTTTGACGATCGTCACGTGGCACTTGCGGCACTCCACGACACATCCAGTGGCGTCCAAGTCGCCCTCGTCACACGGGCCCGTGTCGTCGTCACCAGTACCTCCTTCGCGCCGTGTGTGGCTCGTAGAGAGCCGCTTGCAGTTGAAACAAACGCCGTAGCCACAGCAGCGGGTCGTGACGTTCTTGTACTTGGCGTGGTACGACAGCAACAATGTCGCGCGCCGCTCTTCGTCGCTGATACGAGCCAGCAAATGCTCCATGAGCAAGTGCTGTGTTTTCAACGGCACGTGGCGACCAAACGTATCTTCCAGGAAAACGATGAGCTCTTTGGACGAGATCTTGTGGTTGCCAAAGCGTCTTGCGCGCTGCCGCAGCGGCTCGAGCTGCTTCTTCAGCGATGGAACGAGCTTCAATGGCGCGAGTTTACGGTTGGAAGAATATGGCGGAGGTGCATCAAAGGGATGCGGCAGTTGGGTGTATTCGGTATTGTGGCAGCACGGGCTCTGGAACGAGCAGGCCTTCCGGCAGGCGATCGTGTACGTGTTTAGCACGTCCAATGTCGCGATGGCTTGCCATCTGGACTTGTGGACGGGTACGAGGCAGATCGGACACTTCACTTTTGGCAGCACGCCAGGAAACGCGGCAGCCAACGAGATCCGGACGTGCTCCGAGAGACAGTGCGCGCAGAGCAACGCAGGACATGCGGCGCCACAGAAGCGCGTGATCGCAGGCTGCTCCGTGTCGACTTCAATGGCGTCAAAGCACACTTGGCATTGTGGTGCCGGTGTGGGCTCTTCCTCTGGCTGTGGCGCGTGGAAGGCGTCGGAAGCGGGATCGGTGTGGTGGTGGCTCTTCAAAGTGTGAGGAGCTCCTTCGAACTCACTCGCGGTAGGCAACTGGAGGATCGGCGCCATTGTGATCAGGCTCGAAGAGATTGTGAAATGAGGCAGTGTGGTGGTTCCACATCAAGGCTCGCCAAGAGTGGCGATGACAGTCACTGGCGTCGCCCAGTGGCATGCTGCCACCGCTCCGCCGTGAGTGGTTGAGTGAAGGTCGGGTACATTAAATCGTATGCGACCTTTCACAGCTGAATGACCATCACTCACAGGACAACTGAACCAAAACCTGTGTAAACGCAAATACCCGCTGAATTCAATTCGTTCATCATGACAAACTCGATTATTGTCCGGTATCACAATAACGCTGCAAACGAATATTGGGTGTTTTTAGAAAATAGTTTTCAATTAAAATTGCAGTTTTATTCGAAAAAATCAAAATTCGGCCTCACTATGGATGGATCGCTGCCCGTTTGGCCTCTTCTTCTCGCCGCCGCTTGAGTTCGTTTCCCCAGTTCATACTGTGCCCACACCAGCACTGGACGGCATCACAACCGTCGACTTTGACGAGCGTCACGTGGCAGGACGGACACTCAATGATGCAAGACACGTCCAGCTCACAGTCGTCGCAAGGACGATCCACGTCTTCAAAGGTCTCGTACCGCCATTTGTCGCCGTGCCATTTCAACGAGTGGGTGGCCATGAACCTCTTGCAGTTGAAACACACGCGCCGCCTGCAGCAAGTCGTGGTCACGCCCGTGTACTTGTGGTGGTAGGCCAGCAGCAGCGTCGCGCGGCGCTCTTCGTCGGCGATACGAGGCAGCAAATTCTCGACGATCGAGTGCTGCGTCTGCACCGACCCGCCACGCACGGCACCACCACCGAAAGTATCCACAATATACTGAATCAACTCCTTGGACGTCGCCTTGTGGTTGCAAAACCGGCGCGTGAGTTGCCGCAGCGGGTCCAAGTATACCTTGAGCGACGGCACGATACGGAGCCTCTCGGCGCGGATGTAGTTGAACGGTTTATCCGTGGCATCAAAGGCGTATGGCAGCTGAGTGTAGTTGGCGTTGTGGCAGCATGGCGTGCGGAAGGAGCACGTGCTCTTGCAGGCGTCGCCGTACGCCGCTAGCATCTCGCGGGTCGCGACGGCTTGCCATCGGGATTTGTTGACAGCGACGAGACAGATCGGACAGCGGACGCGAGGGAGCACACCAGGGAACGCGGCGTCGATGGCCACGCGGATGTGGTCGGCGAGGCAACCAGCGCAAACCACAGCCGGACACGTGGAGCCACAGACGCTCGTGATGAGCGAACTGGCGGTGACGTTGTCAAGGCAGATGTTGCATGGCCGGGTCTCTTGTGGTTGCCACATGATGCGCGGGAAGTCGAATGTGGAAAGTGGGAAATTGAAAAGTGGCTCCTCAAACAGTTGGGTTGGATGGCAGAATTTTAGTCCTTGTTGAGTGAAGGTCGCTTCCACAAATTGGTGGCACTGGAACATGCGGTAGTTCATCCTTTGTGCAGTATCCAACCGGCTACAGTGCCGATTCTGTACCATGTTGAAGCAGGTTGATATTTATAAATAGTGAGTGTTGGTCGCGAGATATGGAGCAGCTGCGTGAATGAACTCCTGCGGGTACCAGTACCAGTATGAAAACGACTCAACACACCAGCGTACCACAAGAGCTAACTGTATCCCCAGTGCGTTGGGTAACTGCGCATCGCCATCGCCGGTGGAGGCGATTCCCCTGCACTCACTGTGCAATTCGCTCATTCTGCTCAGCAGCCCGTGGGCCCACATCCACCCATGTCCGAGAAATGCCAAATTTGTTTCGATGATATGGAGGGCACTGCTGTCGTCATTCAGCAGTTCTGTTCGCCCACGTGTCTGGCTGTGGTTTGCGCTGGTTGCCTCGCTGAGCATGTGCGTATCTCGGCCGCCAAGGCTTTTGCAGGTGTGCTGCCCAAAGTGAAGTGCCCTGTCTGTCTCGTGGCTGTCAACAAGTTCAAGTGGAAAGAGTTTGCGACCGCAGACTTGCTGGACTTCCCCTAACCCTCAAGTCCCTCCAGCAACCTTCGAGCAACATTCACATTCGAGCCACCACAGCGAAGTCGCCCATGGCGCGCATGGAGCCGCTCCACGTTCGTGGCGCGCATGTGTGCTACGATCACCGCAAGGGACCTGATGACAGGCCGCGCAGCCCGCAAGGGCACGAGGGAGTTTACCCGGCTGCGGTCGTCGTTACGGTTCCACGACGAGCACGCCACAGCCACGCCCACACCGGAAATGTGAGTCGCTTTCAAGATCCTGCGACCTGGTGCAAGGCCATGAAATATTGGCCATAGAGGGTTTAAAAACACTATTTTTAGAGGGACTCACGCCCTGGAGCACAACCCAGCAACGCCGTCGCGCTCCACGACATTCAAGGCCGCGTTTTCGCCCGCGATTGCGGGCACCAAGGAGCACATCCCAGCAACGCCGTCGCGCTCCACGACATTCAAGGCCGCGCTTTCGCCCGCGATTGCGGGCACCACGAGATGCGCATCCAACAGTGATGCATCTCCCTCCTCCCAGCACTCCGTCAGATCTATGGCCAAGCCAAGATTCTGGCGGATATGCTCAACGTTGCCGATTGGCGACACCACGTCCGTGCCGCAGCGCACAGACCAACTCCCCGACTGCCAGTCCAGACTGAGCGGTCATCGCGACGCGCCTCCATGGTGACGTTGCACAGTGCCAGCCTGCACTCATCCAGGTCTCGACTAGTTGAGGCTAGTCACCCCCCATAGCTATAGTAGTTCACTTGTTGTAACTAAATAGACTTCACTTCCAAGCAGACTTGCTGGCCACGTACGTGGATGTGTGCCGCCGCACGTGTTCGTTTCTGACGCCGTGTTGCCATAACTACAACTACACCCATTTGCCCGAAGCCCACGACAGTGTCAACCTGCCGTACCGATACATCCACCCAGAACCACTGCCTCTCGAGCCATCCGAGTGGCCCATCGAGTGGAAAGAGTTGCAGCAGCTGAAGCGGCGCTTTGGCAACCACTGGGTCTCGGCCAGCGAACTCATTGCATACATTGAGAGTGCCTTTGGCCAGCATATGCCGCTTCAAAAGCAGCATCTGATCGTTGAACACTTGCTGCGCCATATCATGGACGAAGAGCGGCGTGCGACGCTTTTGCTGTCGTACCACTATAAATATAAGACCGTGGCGACTCGGTGCTGCGGAGTTCAAGTGTGTTTCAACTGCAAGAAAGCCACATGGAATCATCCTGTCCAGATGATCGAAGATGCCTGGACGGGCGAACTCGTGTCGGATACGGACGCTGCGCCGTGTGATGAAGAAGAGCTGGATGCGTCGTTTATCATCGAGTGCCCTTCGTGTCACGTGACGTTAGTCAAAGTAGAAGGGTGTTCCTCTGTCCACTGTTTGTGTGGCATCGGCATCAATTGGGATCTGGAGCTCGAACGGCGAGCGGGAAAGAAGAAGCGGTCGCGTCGACGGTAAACAACACCAACAAAAGGGTTGGATATTTTTGTAGTATCCAGGTGCTTTTGCAGTAGACAACTCCATCGAATTTATATCGATATATCAAAAAGAAGAACAACAAAATGGATGGGGCGGCTTTGACTTTTCGGATCGATCCACTTTCTCTCTCCACGACCGTCGACCACACATTTCCCATTATCCTACTATCAGGATCTTCCTTCATCGTGAGCGTTTGATATTTCCCCAACAGATCCAACACTCCAGGACTGAAGGAGCTTGCCGATTGTGGATGGTGACTTTGTGAATGGCTACCCGCCAAGTTGAAGTTCACCAGTAGTCTGTATCGCTTTGTGGAGGGGGTCGTTAGAAACGAGGTGAGTGATGGTCTGGTCGATTGATCAACAACAAGCTCAAAAACTTTTGGAACGAAACGATCATGGCAGCAGCACGGACCACCACAAGTGACGCGAACAACCATCGACCTCTTGCTGCTGTATCCACTGCCATTATTGGTGCGCGATGCCAGATCTGCTTGGACGATTTCTCTGTCCACGATGATGACCACAGCGACAAAGCCTCAGCATCCACCACCATGATCATCAAATTCTTTTGCAGCGCTTCATGTCCGGCTGTGGTTTGCAGCGGCTGCCTGGCCGAGCATGTGCGTATCTCGGTCGCTGCGGCCTTCCCCGGCGTGCTACCAAAAGTGCGCTGCCCCGTTTGCCTTGTGTGCGTCAACAAGTCCAAGTGGAAGGCCTTCGCATCGCAGCAAGTGCTCACAAAATACAAACAAATCTGCGAATACACGTGCTCGTTCTTTGCGACTTGCTGCGGCGCTGCCAACTACACGCAACTTCCGTACGCGTACAACTGCGAGGATCTGCCAGACAAATATATCCAGCCAGCGCCACTTATAGCTCAGATCCCATTGGCTCTCACGAAAGAGCTACCGTCTCTGAGAGCGCACACGAAATTGTTTGGCAACCACAAGCTGTCGTCGCAAGCGCTGATCTCGTTTATTGAAGAGACTTTTGGGCAGCGTGGTCATAGTGCCCACGGTGGAGAGTTGGCCACGCAGCACTTGGTGGTGGAGCACTTGCTGCCCCGTATCATGGATGAAGAGCGGCGCGCGACGCTTTTGCTGTCGTACCACTACAAGTACGTGGAAGTGGAAACGCGCTGTTGTGGCGTGAGCGTGTGTTTCAACTGCAAGCGGCTCATGCGCAACCACCCGCCCAAGTGGGTGGCAGGCGACCCTTGCGATGGCGATGGCGACGGCCTGGATGGGTCTTGTATTCTGGCGTGTCGCGCCTGCCACGTGACCATCGTGAAAGTGGAAGGCTGCGACTCTGTGATGTGTCTGTGCGGCCACCACATGTGGTGGGACGCCGAGATCCGACGGCGGGACCAAGAGAAAAGCAGCGACAAGACCAGAAAGACACTTTGATCTGATAGAAGAAATAGCTGGATCTGCACTACACCAGCCAGTGATCGACACGCAGTTGCGTTTTTTCCTTCCGTTGACGTTCACCGATTATACCACCCACAGAAACCACGCGTGCATTTACCCGTTGTGCTTTTGGTGATCGGTAAAGTAATAACCAAGGCAACATCATTCTGTTGCTGGAGGGCGAAGGAAGGGAAATAAAGTGTGATTTTGTTTTTTTAGTGTATTTTCACCATGAAAATCCTGAGGATCCTAGTAACTCATGCGGAACTGACTGGCAACAGCCAAAACAACACGACTTTTGTCAACCGTGGTCGCAGTCGGTTCTTGTATTCCGCAAGTTGAAATGCATGTCAAAGCCACGCAAGCATCGGCTCAGCCGAGCAACCAGTCTGCTTCTACCCAGGTCACCGGCACTCCGATACTTCAGTAGACGTCTCCATCGTCCTACGGCGCAGCGTCCAGGTCCAGCCATCCCTCGTGTATCACTCGCTCGTGAAGGCGTGTTTCCATGCTGCTTTCTTGCACTTGAAACACATTTGATCTCCGCAGCACCGTGCCACCACGGCCTTGTACTTCGTGGGCTTCGGGCAAATGGGTGTAGTCGTAGTTGTGGCAACATGGCGTGAGAAACGAACACGAGCGACGGCACACGTCCACGTACGCGGCCAGCACTTTTGCAGTGGCAAATCATTTCCTCTTGGAATTGTTGATGGTCACGCGACAGACTGGGCAACGCATTTTGGGCAGCACACCCGGGGAAAACGCTGGCGACCGAGATACACGTATATGTAAAAAAGACACTTGGGACAAACCACCGCCGGACACGTGGGCGAACAGAACCACTGTACGACGGCCCCATTAGCGTGTTGCTCGAAACAGAGTTGGCTGCGCAAAGAGCTGCCTCACTGGCCCTACCCAGGGGATGCGGTGGCTTCAGGCTGCGGTCGGTGCGCTGTCCCACGGCCACGTTGCCACGATTCCTTCAACCGCTCTTTTGAGATGGGAGATTGCATCAAGTAGGTAGTGGTACGCATCCACAAAGAACCCAGAGACCGCCTCTATGAGTGTGTGTCGATTCAGAATCAAAAGCGTAACTACCGCCACGACAGCAGCGGCGCCCGCGACTTGAACGAAACAGCCCATGTAGCACAGTGCGATCACAAGGACCAGACCCACAATGTACCACAACCAGCCAACATACCACAACAAGACAACCGCCGCCACGAAGCAAAGCACCACACTCAACCCACAGAGGGCTTCCAACAAGGCACGCATCGTGTCCTGTCGCCCATGGTCGTTTTGCTGCTTGGCGCGCTCGCGTCTCAGTCGCTCGTCGATGTCTTGGCTGAGATATTCACGCCTTTTGGCTTGAGTCGACCCGTACGACTTGATGGATCCACTGGGTGCTGTGGCCACAACTGGAAGTAGTGGTGTCCTACTACTGGTAAGAGTATTCGTGTGAGTGGCACTTGTATTCATAGTGCCTGAGCTGTTGCTACCGAGAGCCTTTCCATCTTGTCACGACTGGCTTGTATTGCGCTGGGTCGGCTCGGTGGTGGAGGCGGTTCTCCAACGGCTTGGGCTCGTTGGGCTCGTTGGGCTTGTTGGGCTCGTTTGGTTGCTGGATCCATAGATCGTGCGATTTGCTCGAGCCGACTGTCACACTCGTTTTGGTGGACTATTGATGAGTCGTGGATGACTTGGTTGACAAACTTGCGATCCTCTTGCGATAACATTCGCCTACTGCCAGAGCTACGAGTGCTGTCATCAAGCTGACGGAGATGGACAGCGAGGCCGCGCTGCTGCAGTTCTCTAGATGGGGTGCTGTCGCGTCTTCGTCTCTCTTTGATGTCTTGCGGGCCGCTGGCTTGCATTACGCTGGGACGGCTCGATACTTGTGGCGGTGCTGTAAAGGCTGGGGCTCGTTGGGCTCGCTTGGTTTTTGCGGATGCTGGTTGCACAGATCGTGCAATTTTCTGGAGACGACTGTCAAACTCTTTCTGATGGTCCATCGATGTGTGGTGGATGATTTCGTTGAGAAACTTGCGGTCCCTGAAGGACAATAATCGCCTTCCAGAGCTGCGCGCGTTGTCGTCAAGCTGGCGGAGATGGGCAGCGAGGCCGCGCTGCTGCAGTGCGTTGGATGGAGTCTCCTCCATGTTGACTTGGAACTCGACTCGTGTGGGGTTAGTGTATCAAAGCAGCGCCGGTCCGGTGGTGAGCAAGGTGTCCACGTGCAGGCAACTGAATCGGTGTTGATGGTCCGTCCTCGGTTGACCAATCGGTAGGTCCATCAGGTCCGAATCGCCAGCTGTGACGCAGGGCATATGGTCGAAAACATATTGTCCAATCAACGACCTTTCCAGTTCTGTTGACCTCTGGTGCGCATAATATGCGCACCAGAGGGTGCGTCTTCCCTTTTCTTTCTTGCCACACAGGTCCCGACAGAGGTGCTGTTGTTGTTGGGGTTCGGACGAAGTACAGAATTGACAAAGTGGGGTACAAGTACGCCATGGCCAAAGTGCCTCGTCGTCACGATGAGAGAGTCAGAGAGCTGAGACAGAGGCTGGCTTATGAAGAAATAATGGATTTGATTTGATTCACCACTGGCTGTGCTGCTGATCTCCAGTGCACAACTGTTTGCGTGGCGACAATAACTGCGCGTGGGTGCTCGTCAGTGACGCGAGCCGTTTTTCATTTTGGATCCACGTGGGCAACCGCGGCGACGCCAAGTTGAGCAACTTGCGAATGAAAAACACCAAGTGTTCCACGGCCTATTCAATCATACACACAGCATGAGTTAAGTACCTCCATCCAGTCAGTACCCATTGCTAGACTCTAACAAAACGCACCACAAGCACCATGAACCGGCTCAAGTCGGACCACATCGGCAGCAACTTGTCCACTTCGTACGTCCACACAAACGCGCAGTTGATGAGCACTGCGACTACTGAAAAGCCCACGAGCACGCGTTCCCAGACGCCAATGCCATGAGCGTGCTGGACAAGAGGCCGTTGGAAACCATTGGAATTCACAATCTTGAAGAAATCAGACCGCGACTCGATCACGTTGTTGAGCCAGGCGAAAAACGGAGCCAGTGGGAAAATGGCCGTGTACAGCGCCACGTATCCGTACTGGATCATCATCTCTTTGTAGTCGGCAAAGGTATCCACGTAGTGGGCTTGCCGCTTTTGCATGAGCACGCGGTGGAGTCTGTCGGACAGCGTCTTGAGCTGCCTCGAGTAGTACCCAGAGAGGCAAAAGAACGGGTAGGTCGCTGTGGTATCAGTATTGGTATTAATACTTCTGCGTCGCTTGCCATCGGACGTGAACTGCCTCGCCGTCAGTGAGACCACAAAGGGCAAGCCGACTTCTTTGAAGTTGTCCAGCAATTGCATCAACACCATCAAGATCCACAGGCGATCGCGGACGCGGTCCAAATCCCGCACGTAAAACGCCAGAAACCACAGCGTGGCGTTGCTGTTGACAAAATGGAACGGCATTCGTTTCATGACCAAATGGTCTTCAAATTCCATCGTCGTGCGGTAGTTTTCAAACTCGTTCAGTCGCCTTGCGAGTTTTTGGTACAAACTGTCCAGCGCCTGGATGCTGATCGCGTTGAGTACACCGGGACTTTGAGAGATAGGCAAGCAGAACGCCGCACTCACCGTATGAGGACTGGTGGTTGGGAGCTGGTAGCAGCCTGGGTACGCGGCGCGCAAATGTTCCGAGAGTGTGTGGAGCGCGACGACGTAGGCGCCCACGAGCGCACACATGGCGAGGATCAGTGGGATCGCCAGCAGCTGCCTCGTGAACTGCTTGTGGTGCGGGAAGTCGTACACGCGCTGCTTGGTCACGGCGTCGGTCATCCACTCGCCACGGAACTGCGGGCGTGTCTCCAAATCCAGCACGGCGTCCGTGTCCAGCAGCTGCTGGTACTTCCACTTGTACTCGACTTCGCGCTGGCGGCGGCGCCAGAAATCCACAAACACCGACGTGCCGATGGAGACGCCAAGCGATAAGAAACACGAAAACCGTAGCTGCTGTGGCTGCTGCTCCTGTGGATGGAAAAGCCCCAGGGCAAACACCACCACACCAGCGACCGCTGGCACCAGCAGCATCTTGGTGTAGAACTCGAGCCACGCAAAGTACATGGCCAGCTGCGGGCCCAAGTACGAAAACACATCGGTCAGTGGCAATTGCAGTGCAAACTGCTGCCTCCAGGACGCGATCAGTCGGTCGCGTTCCGAGTCGCGGTGCAATGGGAACACTTGCACGCGCAGCACGCCGTCCTGTTCGTGGCGCAAGAGCTCGTGGATGAGCCGCTGGTTGGCGTGCAAGAGCACGGTGCCGTTGGCCAGCACGAAATCGCGTTCCAGTCGAATCTCTTTGAGGATCAGTCGAGTGAGCTGCTGCGACCGCGCGGCGCCGTCGCCCAATGAAGTCACCAGTTTGAACGCCGGATGCTGCGCGATCCGCGGCGGCAACACGCGCGCCAGTGCTTCGCTTGCGTTCCACCGCTCGGCGTGGGTGCGTCTCTTGGTGGTGGCTGCTGTTGAGGATGTGTTGAATGAAGCGCGGCTTTCTTTCGTGGGTGAGGTCGACATGAACGCCGAGCAAATGGTCACGACGTACGCCTGTGTGTCGGCCTGGCTGCTCGCTGGGATCTCGGCATCGCACTGTTGCAGCGCGAACACGCGCACGTGGCAGCCCACGTCCCGCAAGATCGCGCTGGCCGCTTCAACAACGCCATGCGCATACGTGTCCTCGGCGCCACGCACCAGCTCAAAGTACAGACAATAGTCCGCGTCTTGCCATCCAAAGACTTGGTCTTCTCCAGCATCGGCAAAGGCTGCGATATTCAGACGTCCTCTTGTGATGTGTGGCGATGGCTGTTGCTTTGCATCCGCATTATTAGTATTAGCAAGGATGCGCTGCAGAAGCGATGGCCCTCGCACCGAGATCTCGACGCGACGCGCGATGCCGTCTTTTCTGGGAGAATCAATGGTGGGTTGGCACTTCGTGGATGCGAGGGAGGTACCAGAAGACGAGGATGAAGACCCCGCAGCGCCGCCACGGAAGCGCAGCTGCTGCTGTTGCTGGTCTTGCACTTTCGGTGGTTGTGTTGCTTCATCGCGTGCGCCGTTGGACGAGCTGGATGCGGACATCATCATTACTGCTGCTGCTGCATGACCCAATCCTGCTTTTGCTCTTGAAGAAACGTCAACGTTGTCGTGTCGTGAAAGGATACAAATGAGTTTGGGTCTTTTGATTTGTCCAATATCGAATATTGTTGGCCAATGAAAACAGCGTATGCGTATGAGAATCCATGATTTGAACCAATAGAATCCTTCATAGACAGGACCTGAGTTTTCTTGAACGAGATATGGGGACCTTCGAGCAACAACTCATGTCCACACACAAAACACGGTGACCAAGAGAGTTACCCCAACCCTGAACCATATTCACCCACCCCTGATCAACGTCCAACAGTCGGTTGGATTCTGCCTTGGAAGCGGGTGTCGCAAACCTTATGTGGAGACCAAAATGCACAAAAGGATAAGAAGCACTGGAGCAATTTCCCACGCTATTTCCGTCACTTTGGTGCGCATGCTCTTTCGGCGCATGCGCAGAGTAATTTTGCTTGAAAACACCGGATATCGTCAGACTTGCCGCTTCGCACGTGCCCCGACTGGATGGATTTTCGTTTTCGATGGACCATAGTCCCAACTTTTGCAAAAATATCAAAAGAAGGGCCAATGGCGAATATTTGGCAAAGAGAAAAGCCTGGTTGAACAACCATATTTTGGCATTAATTCGAGGACCAGCAAATCGTGTCCCGTCAAAACCATAAAGCATGTGAAAACTGGCTACACTTTTGCCATTTTGTTGGAGGCGGGGTGGCCCGTTTGTCGCACACGCCTTTCCAACAGATCCACGGGCCAACCCAACCGATGACATCCGTCCTTTGGCATCAATCGCTTTAACCCACCAACCACCATCACCACATGCGCCAAACGTCACCTCGCCGTTGCTGTTCCTCTGCTGCTGCTGCTCCACGTGCACGTTGGCTCGGTTGGCTCAGAGACCAATTGGCGTTGTTGGTGCGCTTGCTCCGTCCATCGACCGCCATCCTTCATTTTGGGATCCTTGTTGGTGTGAGCACTGCGTCTTCAAAGCACAGCATTTCCCCCACAGGTTTTGCGATATATATCTCCCGCCTCCACCATCCGTCAGGGCATCTCTCCTCCGCCACTTCTAAAATCAGCCGCCAGCTGGTTCCGCCAATACACGCAACAGAAGAGAGACTTGGTTTCACGAGTGAAGCTCCCTCCTTCCTCCCCTCCTCTCCCCCTTGCTCCAGCGATCGGGCAAACAAACTCCGACTGTCAGTTTCTCATTTGCGCTGGAATCGTCAGTTGGTGACGTACGCGTATAGATTGGAGGGAGACAACTCAGGAGCTTCTCCACACCCACCCTCGCTTCGCATCGTTGTATGACACGTGGGTCTCCTGACTTGCCGTCGACTACTGCCAAGTCAAGACCGCTCACTTCCACTTCGGTGCCCGTCTCCAACCCGACGACACCGATCATCATGGAGGAGCGTACAAGTTCGTTTGTGGAGATGCGGGAAGCCTCGTCGCCCAAGCAGCGCACCAGCACCAAGGTCTCCAATGGCGGCGGTGCGGCCTCTGCTGGTCGTTTGAGCCAGAGTGGCAACACGCCGCTGGTCCCTGCTGGCGGGCGCGATTCCGCGGGCTCGTCGCGCCACAGCCAACACACCGTGCTGTACACGGAGAGCGACGCCAACCAAATGATCATGCAGGCCAACGCGCCGCCCAACTACAACGGCGGCTTTGACACCATCATGAAGCAAATGAAGGCCAAGAAGTACTACACGGAGCAGTTTCAGCGCATCCAGATGCAGACCGGCATGGGCAAGTTGCTGTTTTTCTCCGACATCGCCCCCACGCATTACGAGAGCAACTACCTGACGATCGCGCAAGATACCTCCGTGCAGCGTGTGCGCATGTTGTTCAGCATTGGGCTGCTTGCCCTTGCGGCGTTTTACTATTCCGAGTTGTCGCAAAACAAATGGGACCCTAACCCGACCAACGGCCGCACTTCTGCCAACAAGACGACCATCATCATTTTGACGTTTGGTGTGATCGTGCCAACTTTTTTTGTTGGTTTGTTGACCACATTTACCAAATTTGGCCGCAAACATTTGGAAAATGTCACGTTCACGGTGTTTATCATTGTCGCGGCGTGCATGATCCTCAAGAAGCCCATTGAAAAAGTGAGCGGCCCAGTGATCCCACTGCTGATTCTGTTGATTCCGATTTTCGGCATCACGCGGATGCGGTTTGTGAAAAGCTGTATCATTGGCTGGGGCATTTTCTTCGCGTATCTCATTTCCATGAGTATCGCGCGTCAACTTGTGCCTGTGAAGGGCAAGTTTGACACGTACACGGACATTTCGTACCAGACCATTAACTACGGCATCTCGGTCATCGGCGGCATGGTCTCCCAGTACCGCCAAGAGCTCTTACGGCGCCGCAACTTTTGTCTGCAGCTGCCGTTTTCGGGCACTATGGACAGCGACGCCGTGAACGATATCAAGGCCGACAAGTTCTCCAAGAGCAGCTTGATGCACCGGTGGTCGCAGAAATTCCGCCACCCGGAAGTGGAAGAGTGTTTCTACCGGTACTGGTACTTGATCGACCCGTTCCCGTACGAGAACCCCAACTCGGGCTCGCTCCACACGGGCGTGTTCCGCACGATCCGCTTTGCCGTGTACACGTTGTTTCTCAACCAGTTTGTGCTGTTGCTGCAAGATATCAAGTTTCTCAAAGTCAAAAAAGACGATTTGGTGCAGCCCAGCGATTTCACCTACGCGGTCGTGCTTCGCTTTGGCGTGACCGTGCCGCTGTACTTGTCGGCCGCGCTGTTTATGTACTTTGTGGGCAAGGCGTTTTACGCCAAGTGGGTCCGTGACGCCGAGGCCGCGAAAAACGCCGCCATCTCGCGCACCACGGAAACGCATATCGATGTCAGCGGTGATGCCTCTGCCCCTACCACTGAAGGAGCGGCGGCTCTCCACGACTTGCCTGTCTCGAGCCACGAAAGCGTGCAGCTCAATGGCTTTGGCGTCGCTGCTGCTGGTGATGCCAAACTCAAGCGTGTCGTGGACGCCGCGATGATCCGAGAAAAGGCTAAAGTGCGCGTCATGGATGCGCTGCTCAACAAAGGCGGCTACGTGCGCTCGACGCAGATCTTCTCCTCGCTTGTGATCGCCTGCCACGTCGCCTGCATGGGCATCATCTTGCTGGCCGTGTCCACGGGCTCTGGAAAGGGTGGCAAGCCAAAGGCCGTGTACTACATGGGTTTCTTGAACTCGGTTTTGTTTGCCCATCGCTCGGGCTTCCGCGTGCGGTTCATCTACGCGACCTACACGACTCTGTTTGTCGCGCTTGGCGTGATCATCGCAGCGAGCAGTTTGTCACCGGACTACTATTTGGAGTACGCTGGCTTTGTGTTTGTCATCTTCCTCTTGGGGATGATGATCTCGTACGAAGAAGAAAACTTGCGTCGCACTTTCTTTGTGCTCAAGTCCATCCGTACGCTCGAATTTGAAGAATGGTTTTCCGTCGTGCTGCGTCTCCAAGGATGGGTGCGCGAACGGTTCCGCAAGAAGCTGCAGAACGTGCGCTCGAAAGGATCCAAAGAGATCACCGATGAAGATGTCGACCCATCGAAGAAGAAGAAGAAGGACAAGTTGCCGCCGCTCATCAACACGTCGGCCCAAATGGCGCAAGCCTCCAAGTTTGGCATGTACTCGCAGATGGGCAACATCGTGATCGCCTTGATCGATGTGATCACCACGGCGTTGGTGTAAAAAAGAAAAGAAGACCCCGTTCCTCCGCCGAAAGAAATGTTGGTGAGGTCGGAGAGAGAGAGAGAAGAAAAATCATGTGAAGAAACAAGTATGAAGATGAATGGAGAAAGAGAGAAAGGGAACGAGAGAGAGTAAAACTGAATGCTAAATGGACGAAATATACATGCATATCTTACACGCCAGTTTACGATCCACCAGGGTGCCCCAACCCCCTGGCCCTGCCACTGGCACCTGTACCGGTACTTTACTACTACTTCTCTGCATGTTCCTTCCTTGGGTGAAATGTTCCAGCATCATTGTCCTATTATCCTACCACAGCTGCACTGGTACTAATAGTATTGACGAGCGCGGGATCGCGGGGTGGCGGTATCCACTGCTGCACTACGTCTCAACCCTTGGTTGGATACCCAGTATCCATCATGTTAAGCACAACTCTCCCAACACGGGCACGTGGTCATGCAACGCAAGGTACCAGTAACCTGTACTGTACTACTTACTATTCAGTGCATGCACTTCTACTCGCCACCACCCACCCATGTGGTTGCTGTTCTTCGGTTGATGCTCTTTACCAGTTGGAAGTCGGAAAACCCAGAATAAATGCTTGAACCAGCCGCCACTCCACTTGGCGAAAAAAGCCAGACGCTCCATTTTTGCATCACCACCATGTGGGCCAGCAGGTATTATAGTATCACAGTATCAACCCACATGTGTATCCTGTCAACAGTATGATGCAAGAGGACAGAGACCGACCACATGCAAGGCAAGTCCTCTGCACAACCGTCTCATGTTCAAGCGAACATCCCACGTTTGAGTCTTGGGCGATGATCGTCTCATTTGGGAATCCACTCTCTTCCTCTCACATAAACTAGGATACGCCGTACAGTACAATCCTAAGAAGAATGGTCGCGGCGTCTTCTCCCCATTTGCTGTCTCTCAGCGCACTCGCACCGACCGTCATCGACACCCGCAAGGCCGCCGGCCACACGGACTACGCGATCCGCATCACGCCGACCCACGGCGCACTGGCCCGCAGTGAGAACGCGGTCGTGTACCGCCGCTTCTCGGCGTTCGTGCAGCTTCAGCGGCTCACCCAGCGCCACTTTGACGACATGACCTACTGCTGTGGCGGCGACTGCAACTGTCTGCTCACGAATTTCGTCAAGCCCGTGTTTGACGCCACCGAGTTCTCCACCACCAAGCTCAACGCGCTTCTTGGCCGCTACTCCAAGAGCGTCGTGAACGACCGGGTGGTGTTTCTCAACGCGTTTCTTACGGCGCTCCAAGACGCACTTACCAAGTGCCCGCCACTTGTGCTTCAACGGTGCGAACAAGAAAACTGCAAACTGACCAAACTGCTCAAAAGCTTTTTTGGCTGCCTCGAGACGCCCCGCATGGTTCGCGCTCGGTCCGTGTAAGCCAAGAGCCAGGCCAAGCGAACAAAGCTGCTGAATGACGTGGCGACGCACCGAGTCGAGGTTGTAGGGGCGGTAATAGTGGCATGAGTGTACAATATGAGTATTTGTGTTGTGTTTTGCACCGAGTCTGTATGGAGATTGTAGTGTAAACGTAAACGTGTCTTCACATTTCATAAAAAAAAGAAAAAAAAATCGTTTTGCTTGTTCCTGAATCATTTTTTGAAGTAGCTGGCCGACGGCATGGAAGTCGGTTGTGTTGCATGGTTCGTCAGAAGTAGGATGCTGCTTGGATCGATCTACTTGGATGTTTTTGTTCTTGTTCTACTTCTTACATATCCACAATAATTGACGACACTGCACTGCACTGTTGCTGCTAAATAGACAATAATTGCTTTAAAATTCATAAATAAGACAACCGTCGACCGGGTCCTTCAGTGGCCAGTCCGAGTTGGAGTCCACGACAGGATCCTGGTCCTTTTCTTCTTGTTCACCATAATCCGGACTTTGGCGGCGCATCGCGGCCCAGTCGTCGTGGTACTCGTGGGTTTCTGCTTGCGCTGTTGGTGTTGGCGTGGCGCTGCTTGGCTTGCCCACGCGATCCAGCCAGTGGTGGACCGTCGCCATGGATTCATTGACGATCCAGGTGGTCGCGACAGCGCACTGGAGGCGAGCGGCAGGCGTGTTGAGCTCGTCGACAGCGTCCCACACGCCGTTGTCCTCCAAGATGGCGCAATCGCTCATCTCCATGGCGGTGGAGGGTGCAATGATGAGCTCCTCATCCTCCCACACGCCGTTGTCTTCGAGCATGGCGATCTCCGAGTCGCACTCGCTGCTGTTGTCGTCTTCTTCAAACGAAGCGATGGTAGTGGCCGCATTGGTTGTCGGCGTGGCGTCGTCGGTGTCGTTGGCGGTCGATTCAAACAACGCAGCGAGCGAAAACGACTGGGTATCGCCAGCCAGTTCATCGCAAAAGGTCTCGAAGGAGCTGCTCACGGCATTGGCGAACACAGCGTACGAGTCCAGTTCTTCCGACGCGGCGGCGACCACGCGCATGGTGGCGGTGCGTTCGGTGTCGGGGAGTGGAGCGAAGAGAAGCATGGTGGCTTGCTTTTTGGCTTTGCTTTTGGTGGTTTTGAGGTGTCGAAAGTGGCGGGGGTGGCGTCTGCGGGATGCGAGCTCCGCTCAGCCGCACTCACCCACACCAACAGAGCCATGGTGACCAAGCCTGCGAACTTTCGCGGTGAGAGACGGGCGGTTTGCTGATCTGGCAGCGTTGTTTCCTCATAGCTGCATCTCTTGTTTTCTTTCCTCTTTGTTTCACTTTCTCAAATGGAACGGATCCATTCCTCCTTTCAAACAGTTGAGCCTCTTAACATTCTTTAACACCCTCTACTCTCTACTGTACTGTATTTGAGTGTGGATATCACGCCTTAACATCCTTTAACTGTCAACGATTTAAGCACAAGTAAACTATGGCATACAAATATGAAGTGGTTGGTCGTTGAATGATCATCACTCTGATTGCTCTCCTGGATTTACAAGTCCAGATGAAGATCCATGGACCGTGGTGCGCGAAGGCGCGACGTGGCAAATTAGACGATGATGGCCTTGATCAAGCCCGAGAGACTCACTGGTCACAGTCTCGTCCATTTCCAAACTTGACGCGTCCATCTCACAAGCAGCACTTCCACCTCCAACAACCATCACACCATGCGATCGTTATTTTGCCATGGTCTCTGCTCTCTCTCTTTGCAGTTGCCGCCACATCCACCTCAGCACAAACTTTCCCACCTGTGGGCTCCGCCTTGAAGGTCGTGCTCAACCCAGCAAAGTAGTTTGATGGCCGCTGGTACACGCTCCAGCAAATCCCAGTGATCTACCAGCCAGCGAACGAGCTTTCCTGTGTGGCTGTTGACTACAAGAACGAAGTCAGGAATGCCTGCAAGATCTTTAGGTTGCAAATACGTCGTCGTGCGAGTGGAAAATGGCGCCAGCCAAGGCAGCATCACTGGCTCACCCAAGACCGCTGGTTTGAACGGTCTGATCAAGGACCCTAAGAAGCCATCGGAGCCCAGTGTCGGTCCTCGCTTCTTGCCATCCATTCTGCACGGACCATACTGGGTCGTCGAAGCTGGCTCCTACGACAAGCTCAGCTCTCGGGCAAGAAAAATTCATTAGTGAAGACTTCGAGTGGGCTGTCGTCACCGTCGGTAAGCCAGGGCTTTTGGTTGTTCAATCGCAAAAGCCGTCGTGTCGCACTGCCCAGTTGGTCGCGCTTGCCGCTTTCCAGGGTCTGGACATCTCAGCGCTCAAGGACGTGCCACACGTTGACTGCACGGACGCGCAGACATGGCGTGGAATCGTTTGTAGGCTGTTGGTGAAGCGACACAATACAATCCGCAATTCATATGATCATCGCGATGGTATCCAATACCCTGTCAAAGCAGATGGGTACAGAAATCACCACATTAGAAAGGGGATCTTTGACCTCACAAGAGTGATGGTCTCATCACCTGCCACAAGTTGGCGGATTTTGGTGAGACTTGAGCTGCTGCCATCTTTCACAACCAAATCCGACAAGAAATGGAGTGGCGCGAGCGTTTGACACCGTGGACTGATGCATTGGGTCGCCACATCACAGTGGATGCCAAGCGTTGGACAAGTGATACGGCCAAGGTGCTGGAAAGTCGTATCCTCTGGATTGACTGGCCGCTGCTTGGTCCAGACGATATGGATGAAGACTATGTGATGGCACATGAGGCCTTGGAACTCCTGGCGTTGCTGCAGCAAGTTGATTGCGATTCTTGGGAGTCCATCGTGTAAGAGCTCTGGCCGGAGATTATGCCAGGATGGATCAGGGAGTTCAAGGAGTGTACGCCTGGTCGGTCGTTCAAGTTTGGCTGTGATCTCTGCGTGAGCGATCGAGGTGTGCTCCCCAAATGGAGTGAAGACTTCTTGCTGAGCGGCAGAGCACGCGCTGTGTCATCACAGTATATCGAACTGCGAAATGAGCTTGAACGACGATTCCGTCATCAAGCAGACAACAACGAGTGCATGATTCCCGTAAGCGTGGGAGTTCAGGAAAACGATCACACCGTTGGAGACGAGAGCTCTGTGGTGCTGAGTGAGCTCGTGAAAGTCGCGTCCAAGCAGGCATCCCAACAACATGGTCGCCATGGCACACACCGCTTGTTTTACCTTGTGGGGGTGTCCATATTCATTCGGCGGCCACTCTCCAAGGAAGACTATGCGTGCGCTCGTGACCTTGCTGCGTTTGGTATAGCCATTCAAGAATTGCCACTGCACAACTTTGACGTGGACGAAGAAACGGCTTTATTGTACACGCCTGCCTTGAAGCAAGTACTCGGCACAACGCAGCGTCCAATGTGCGATGAAGCAATAGGTCGTTGCTGTGAAGTGAACATCGATGGAAGCGTCGCTGACCAGACACTCGACAGTGTGTTTTCCGCTCTTCTTGACAGCCGTTCAGTACGCGAGCTCAGCTTGAGTACTTCGAATTCCATGATGCGTGGGCTTCCAATGGGAATATTGTCGGGTACGACGACGAGGCTTTGGCAATGGATTGGTGTCGTTTTGTTCAGCTCCATTGCGGTCAATAAAATCCAGAATTTCACGCTCTGGGCGAATGACCTACCCATGGAATATGTTGTGTCCATGGCCAGCATTCTTGAAGAAGAAGACCCATTGACAGTTTGCTTGAAAGTGGAGTCTATTTAAGTTACATCATAGTGAACTAATTTAGCTACGGGGGATGACTAACTTCCGCTAGTCGTTGCCGGTTTGAGTGGAGGCTTGCCACTGTTCGACATCACCATTGAGGTGTGTCGCGATGACCGCCCAGTCGTGCCGGGTGGTCGGGTGCTGCGTTTGCACGCTGGCGCGTGTGTCCATCGCAATGTTGGCGGCCGCATCGGCCATCTTGTTGAACGCACGCACATGGTGTCGCCAATTGGTGACGGTAAGCTCATCTGCAGCTACTCTGGCCTGGCCATAGAGCACGCGGAGTGCGAGTGAGAGAGGAGCCTTGTGCTGCCTCATCTGGTTGATCACCATCGCGCTGTCGCCGACGACGGTGAGAGGGCGCAGCTTTTCTCTAGCTGCGTGTTGGAGTCCTGTGACGAGTCCGAAGTACTCGGCTTGGTTGTTGGTCGTGGTCTTGATGGCCAAGCTCATGGCCGCCGCCCAGTGGATGCGCGGGTGGCCGCCGAAGCGGTCGGTGCAGAC
>JAADWJ010000126.1:0-47255 GCA_023336165.1 Pythium monospermum
CCCCCCCCCCCCCCCCCCCCCCCCCCCCCCCCCCCCCCCCCCCCCCCCCCCCCCCCACCTACGATCGGTAGACTGGCATTGGCTGTGGGCACTTGCGGGTCTTCCAGCCGTACAAACACGGATGCTCCGTCCATAAAAGGCAGCGTCGCCTTCTTCTTCTCCGCTGCGATATCCTCCATGACGGCGTTAAGCCCCAATGGTGAGGCGATGAGCGCCTGTCATTCAGCACCCACAAACACCATGAGCCCGCGGTGATTCTTCCTTCGCCTCGTCAGTGCATGGGAACAGAATGAATGAAATTCGTACCAGTTTCACGTCGCCTGCAAACAGTGGCAGTTGGTAGTTCCCAGCTGCCACCGAGCCCGTCTTGTCAAGAAGCACCGGCAAAAAGGACCACGCGAATGGCGCCGACAAATACGAAGAGCCACCACTCTTGGCCGTTTTGTGCACGACGCGAACGTCAATGACCACGACCAGTGCACGGTCGGCCACCACGTCGCGAATGGTCTGTTCATAACAGCAATAGTTAGCTCCGTACCGAAAAACAACTCAAGAAAAACGCAAGGACCAGCGAACGGCTACGACTACTAACCACCAGGCCGTCCTTGAACTCGGGTGACGTGGGCAGACTGGCCCAGCCCGTCGTTGTCGTCAACTGGAGATCACTGGTGAGCCGGATCGCCTGGTAGAACGTCGCAGGCGGCGCGACGCTGAACAGCACCTTGTAAAAGGCGCCGGGCTTGGCCTTGACGTTGTGCAGGCCATCCACGGACACGCGAAAGCCGATCGCCGGTTGGTATTGAAATGCACTGCGCAAGTCGATGAACGACTGCGGCTTGGTCTGCAGCGACGCGACCGCGGCGGCCTCGCTCATCTCCATTTGGCTGAGTACCTGAGCGACTGTACTGCTGCTGCTGTTGCTGGCGGTGGTGCTAGGTCGGGTGCACTTTTTCTTTTCGTCGTCACGCTGCTGAAACATTTTAAACTCGAGCGCGGTTGGTTGGCAAGCGCTCGAGTCGTACTCTCCTGTGCTGTACGCCGGTGCAGGCACTTGCAGCCCCTTTTCTGCCCATTCTTCTTGCTGGAAATCGTTGCGCGATAGAATATTCAGCCCGTCCTCCGACTATGAAGGTACAGCAAGTGAGTGGTTAGCGTGCCTACTGTTAACGAGTCGGATCGCTTGTTCACTCACCAGAATGGCGGGCGTCACACGGATCAAAATGGTGGCACATGGGATCTTTGGGAAGGCAGAGATCGCGTTCGAGGCGGTCAACTCTCTTGTCGCATCGTTCAAGGACGCGTTGGTGTACACTGGCAACTGAAACGCGCCTTCGTTCAGTGTAAACTGGGAGATGCTGGGCCGCGTTGGCTGCTGCTGCGTGTCGGGATCCGTAAACACGGGGAAGAGCGCGTAGCCAAGAATGACGGGCTGCTTGGTGAGGAAGGAAAGAGTATCCAACCGCATGACCAGTGTCAAGGTCGGATTGAACGCCTTGTCTCGATATTCGGCGTACTAAGTACACACCAACAGACGTCAATATTATAAACCCACAACGGAAAAACCCCACACACAAAACAGCCGCTCATACCAGCGCATAGGTTGGACTGCAGGCCTCGCGGCCCATCGCGGCCATCTGACTCGTGCTCTGTTCCATAGAAACTGGCGAAACCTTGGATCGATCGGCGTTCAAGGCCGCAATGGTGACTTTGGTGATCGTCACGTTATCCGGAAGAAAACGCGCACCATCGATGGTCACGTTGAACGCATCGCCTGGCTGGAAAAACGAATGAGCCAGTCGCCGTTGCCGATCGAGTGTCTTGTCCACGCGGATCCAGGGCGACGAAGGCGACTGGCCGTCAAAGGCAGTCGGATCTTCTCGTACGGCCGCAAGCCCATTGACACCACCGCCGAGGCGAGTCTTCGGCGCCGCTGAAAGTGTGGAACGAGGACGCACAGCATTACTGACAGGACGCGCCGAGGTGGACGAAGACGAGAGAAGCCGAAGCCGTTCAACATCCAGAAAGTCTTGGTCGGACGACGGTATGGATGGTGGTGCACGAACGCTCGCCGGTACGTGCTCATTGGAAGGAGCCGCGTTCTTGGACTGATTGGCCGTTGGCGTGGTTGGAAGAGGTGGCCGTTTGTCTCTGGCGGGTTGCTGCTCTGCCGAGAAAGACTTTCCTGGAGCTTGATATAGTCCTACCAAAGATACACACAGTCCAACAGCGCCAACTTCAGTGGATAGATAGCTGATGGCACTTCACATAAAATAAAAAGCTCACCGGCGTGGGTGTCTGGGTCCACAGCGAATTCCCGGATTTGTTGCTCAAGATCTCCATGTGTGAGACGAACATACAGGAAACTACTGGTATTCCCACTGTCCGTTTGGACCGCGTCAGCTGATAGCAAACCGCGCACCGCCACGCCGGTCGGGTCGGGCATCGGAGTATTTCGCAAGGGCACTTTGATCAAGCCCGCGCCAAGGTGAAGTGATCCGTTGGCGACGCCCGATTGGCGTCGGAAAAGCTCCAGCACCGTCCAGCCGAGCCGTCGCACATTCGTTTTTTTGTCTAGAACATTCTTTTGCACGCCACTGGATACCTAGTTGTGGTCAAAGACGAAGAGGAGGATGGGTACGAATACAGCATACCCCTCTACAGTATAAATTTAAGAATGATACAACAAAACATACCTCTATGACCACGACAACGTCCTCGGAAGCAGGCAATGGCTTCACCACGCGTTGCGCTGCGAAAATCGCTCTTCTGTGGCTTGGACCTTCGGATTCACAGTCTTTGGACGCCACGGACTTGATCGTACTGCGCGGGATCTTGCCGTCATAGACAGCAAAAGTGAGCTGAACGGTTTCCACTTCCAGTGGCAGTCCCCCCACAAAGTCCCAGCTCAACACCACGCCAATATCCGGTTCGTACGACCGACTGCAATCCGAAAGAATGGCCAACGCCATGGCATCGCTGCTGCTGCCGTTGCGCTTTGGATCGATCTTGGTGATCGCACGCTGGAGCCGCAACGCCATGAGCTCCCTCTTTTGAGTGTTCACCCACTGATCGTGGTGGAGATCTCGCTTTCGCTCTTCACGTCTTTTCTCCACTCGCTCTTTGACTTCTTCCAGCTAAGGAAGACAGCCACAAAAACCGACATCATCTGAGCATACAGCGAACAGCCTGGAGAGACACCACACCACATCAACTCACGTACTTTATCTTGTTCCTCCAGCAAATCGCGTTCATTGCGCACTTTCGCCAACGCCTCCACGTGCTGACGCTGCGACAGTTAGGTAGGAGATTCGATTAACCATCTCATTGGGAAGTTCCCGTTCTTTCAGTGCAACAGCAACTCTACCTTTATGGCCTTCAAATCTGGATCTGGATTATGTGAGCCATCACTGGAATTCTCTCCAGCGATGGAATCCGTGGAGCCTGTTCGCGCCAATTGCGACACTTGGTGCTGAATCACTAAACGCAGTCAGACTCGCTAAGACCATCTTTTTTTCCCCTTTATAATAGCGTGCTCTCTTCCGCATCCCACGCACCTGTAACCCGGACAAGAGCGCCTGTACTTTTTCAAACTCTCTGTCTTCATCGGTTTGCTGTTCCTTCTTGCGGAGCGACTCTAGCTGCCGTTGCAAATGGACGACCTCCGTGTCCACTGGCGGTGCTGCTACCGGGAACGTCGACCACGGATTACTTGTCATTCCTGGCGGGGCATACCCGCTGTAGTGTGGTTGGGGCGCCATTGGTGGATATCCGAACGACGGCATTGGCTGACCCCACATTGGATACGCTGGGTACATGGCTGGATGTGGCATGGAGTACGACGGCATGAGCGGCGGGAACCCAGGCATAGCAGCCGGGAAGGTGTGTGGATACGACTGCATGTTCCCAGGCTGAACTTGCATTGGGAGCGTCGGTAGTGAGACACCGGCTGCTCCAGTGTACCATGATGGGAGAGATTGGAATGCCAGTGGGAGTGTGGCGCCTGCAGCAAGTGGTGTCTCAAGTTGTACCAGCTCAGCCTTTGGACCAGCGCCTCCATTCGGTTGCTGTGGTGGTTGCTGCTCTTGTTTTGGACGGGGTTCGTATTCGCCTTCGACGCGCTCGATCGGTCGACAAGCTGCTGATACCAAAAATTAAACGTTGTCTGTCCCGCTGTGGTACATGTGCGAGAGCAGTAAGTCCACCTACCCGGTTCAGAGGAGCCGTGCTTGCCATGTCTCCTGTTGTCGTATCCGCCTCGAGGACTGGATTGTTCATCATCATCATCATCATCCACCTTCCGCCTCCTTCTCCGATCGCCTCGCTCGTTCGGCGCGCGCGTTGATAGCGACGGGAGTTCCCATGCCGAGTCTGCTGCATTGTGCCTCGTCTGAGATTTTTCAAGTTGTTGCTGCAGTTTTTGTATCCGCTTTTGCTGCTTCTCCAAGTTGATGGAAAGCGCAATTTTATCCACAGCATCCACCTCTTGGTTGACACTGCGTCGTCGAGAACCGCGCGCTACCCACAACTCCAAATGATTGAGTCTCTTGGAGGACTACCAATGCATTCGTACTTTGCTGTAGAGGACTCACCGGATGCATCATCGTGTGGAGATCGCGTCGACGGCGAGGGGTCTTTTGTGTATGATAGGATGGCCGCGTCGCCGGCCGATGGGAGACTTGTCACTGTCTGTGGAGTCCCGCCTATGTGCTGAGCTTGGACGTCAGGTGTGCATGACACCGGATTCATGATGCTGGCGGCAGCATGTTTGATTTGCAATCGCTCAAGAGGTGCTCGTCGCTGCTTTTGTATTCTCACTTCCTGACCAACGCAACAGTAACGAGATGATCAATCATAGGCCATCGGACCTGGAACACCACGAGTGTTCTCTCTGTCTGTCTCTCTCTTACTTTCTCTCGCAGCGCGTCATCCAACTGCTTCAACGTGTCTGTCTCTGTGGTTTCTTTCTCCTGTAGCTCTCGCTTACGTGCCTGGAGGGCTTCCAACTCTCGTTGCGCCTCCGCCTCACGCGACCACAAATCACCCTACAAGCAGCCGGCCGCAACCATGAACTCACTGCTTCAACAAGACCAGTACCATTTCATTTCCCTCACTCTCATACCGTTCGAAGTGACTCGAGCGTCTTGCGCACGCGCTCTTTCTCGGCACGCAGATGAAGCTCCTTGTCCTTGGCTTGCTTGAGCTTTTGCAGGATCGCATCTACATCCACTTCAACCTGCGCAATCGAGTCTTCTTGTCAACCACTCCATCTTTCTAATACCAGTGTGTATGATGCCCGCTCGTTCATACTACTGTCCTACCTCTGGTGTCGATCGTCTCTCCATCGTGACACATCCTTCCTGGTTGTTCCCCATTTCAGTGTCCTTTCGCAGAATGGAGTCATTTTCCACCAATCACATGAGTCTACATCCCAATCATCAATTTCGACCAATGAGGTATCCCATGGTTGAGCCACCGCAAAATGGTCACCACAAAACGAAATGGCCACCAATATGATTCGGCTGCGGATGCCGCTGTTGCGCCGCTGCGCGCTGCAAACGCGCAGCATGTCCGTACGCCGAGCTGCAGAAATGGAAACGCAGGTGCTGGAGCGTATGCTCTCGATCCAGGACGGTCTCGGCCTTGGAGATATCGTGTCCCTTGGCCGTGTCAAGGTAGGAATGTGGTCTGGTCTGTTGCTGTGCTCGTCCCACATTTCCACTGATACAAATGGCAACCACAGGATGTCCAAGTTAACCCAGACAGCGGCGCAGTTGCGTTCAAGATTGAAGCGCCGACGCCTGCCTTGATGGATCTCACCCAAGAGGTACGAGGAGGGCATACAGTATAAAGCAGAGTTAAGCTTTTCGCGAACCCGTTCTGATTACTGATGCCTCTGCATTTTCACTCACAAACAGTGGAAAGCTGAAGCCAAAACAAAGCTGAAGGAAATTGACTGGGTGACCGATATTGACGTGCAAATCACCAAGCCAAAACCACGCAGCGCACGCGCGGGTCGTTTCTCCGCACTGGGAAACGTCGCGGAGATCATCGCAGTTTCGAGTTGCAAAGGAGGCGTTGGCAAATCCACTGTGTCTGTGAATCTCGCGTTCAGTCTTGCCAAACGCGGCGCGCGTGTAGGTCTTCTGGACGCGGATATCTACGGCCCAAGCTTGCCAACGATGGTGTCGCCGGAGGACACAACGCTGCGCCAATCGCGAACCATGAAAAACTACGTCGTCCCCATCGAGTACGAAGGCGTCAAGTGTATGTCTTTTGGGTTTGTCAACCAAAAGGCCGCCCCTGGTGCTGGCGGCGTGGGCGCAGCAGTCATGCGGGGGCCTATGGTGTCCAAGCTTGTCGACCAGCTCGTCTTGGGGACCGAGTGGGGCGAGCTGGACTACCTTGTGGTGGATATGCCTCCTGGAACAGGCGACATCCAGATTTCGCTGTCACAGCAAATGGCCATTTCAGGGGCGGTTGTAGTCACCACACCCCAACGCTTAAGCTTTGTGGATGTGGAGAAAGGCATAGCAATGTTCAACGACTTGAAGGTGCGTTTCGTTCATTGGCGGTGTGGTGTGGCTATGCAGCACCCCTCACTCTCAGCTCACGTAATGTTGGTTTGTGCAGGTGAAAACTGTTGCTGTGGTGGAGAACATGTCGTACTTTGACTGCGATCACGGACATCGCCACTACCCATTCGGTACGGACCCCACACAGAAAAGGCGGTTGTGATAATACAATAGACTGACCGAGAGATGGAGTGACTTGGTAGGTCATGGCCACACGCAAGAGCTTATTGAGAAATACGAAGTGAAGAATGTGTTCAAGTTGCCGATCTCGGCCAACTTTAGCGGAGCTGGTGACTCTGGCCGGTGAGTCATCGCCCTTTTCGTTCATGTATCCTCGTGGATACTGATAAACGAACGGTAACATGTTTTCCGTCAGACCGTTCGTGTTGGCGAACTTGTCGGCCGACGAAACACAAACGTACGACGCACTCGCCAAGAAAGTCGCGGAAGAGATCGTCGTGCTTCGCCACTCCTCGCGGCTCGCACCGGAGCTGCTGTACGACAAGACCCGTGGGATCATCGTGCGGTTGTATTCCGCTTCCAATGCCAAGGAAGTCGTGCTGCATCCAGCGGATCTTCGAGCCAAGTACGACGTTGTTTTTGTCTCGTGTTTTGAGGATGATGGATGGTGTTTGCTCACTCGACTCTGAACTGTTTATCCTAACAGGTGCCGCTGTGCGCAGTGCATCGACGAGTTCACAGGCCAGCAGGTAACACAACAACTACTTTGTCCCTATACAGTAACTGAGAGACCAACGCATTGTGCTTGTGCTTGTGATGCAGATCTTGGATCCAGCCTCCGTGCCTGACGACATCCGGCCAACCGCGGTCGAACGAAAGGTGCGGTAAAATGAAAAGCGCCTTCTTGACGCCGGTGGATGTATTGTTCCCTGACTCCTCTTTTTCATGTCATAACAACAGGGTAACTACGCGTTCGCGGTCACATGGAGCGATGGCCATACGTCGTCGCTGTACACGTACGACCACTTGAACCAAATCAGTGCGGAGCACTCGTCGTAAATCACTGGTTGTAAATCCATAAATAACGGTTTTGAATACCATTCCATAAATAACGCGCTCGCGTTTCTGATCTAAATAGTGGCCTCTCATGGGCGCCAACAGCAACTTTCACGAACATCAATGGCATATTGGCGCGCATTCGTGGGCGATCCAGCACGATGGCGAGCGACGCGGCGTCACAGCCACTGCAGGAGGGGAATAGAGATCCCTGCGATGACGAAGACCTGAGCGTGGAAGCCGTGGTCGTGGACTACTACATGAGCGCGCCTCTGCCAACGCAAGCTCTCGTCAAACTGCCGTCGTCCCCTTGCTACTTGCACGCTCGCCAAGTGCCTGTGATGCGAGTGTTTGGCGCGACGCCGGCCGGGCAGAAGACCTGCGTACACATCCACGGGGTACACTAAACCACATATACGCAAGCGCACTGCTGTACTTTCCCCTTCTGGCGGCTGATCTATGACGTATATATGATTGGTGTTGGTGTGACCAATGGCAGTTGTTCCCGTACTTTTACTTCCGAGCTGAAGACGACCCGTCCTTCGATGACCCGGAGCAGTTGCTCTGCTTACTTCCGCGGATCGCGATGGAATTGGAACGAGCGAACGAGCTCAAGCAGCAGCAACAGCAACTGAACCGCACCTGTGGCGGTTCGAACGGCACGATATCTACAACAAATTCCACGACACAGCCACCACCACCACCGCAACAAGCGCGTGGACGACGGAGCACAGCCAAGCTCGTCGCCAAGGTTTGACTCAGTGCATTTTCTCCACCTTTCTCCATGCACATGACCTCTAACGTTTACACAACCCCGCAGCTTCTGATCGTGCAGGGCATGCCGTTCTACGGGTACCACCACCGCCCGCGTCTGTTTGTTCAGATCTTTCTCTACAACCCACGCACCGTGTCCTCGGTCGTGCAACTTCTTGAAAGCGGTTGTATCGCCGAGCGGATCTTCCAGCCGTACGAAGCGCATATCCCTTTTCTGCTGCAAGTGTTTGCCGACTACAACATCGAAGGCATGAATGCGATCCATTTATCCAACGTCATGTTTCGTGCACCGCTGCCGTCACTTCAGGACCATCTTGATCCACTGGCCAATAAAAGTGTGGTCTTGAAGTCCAACGTGCCAAGCGCACGCGTGAACGGAGACGTCCACGCCATCACACAGATCGTCAAGGGCCGTTTCGCGCGCGTGCCCGAGTTCTCCACGCAGTGGTTTGACCGTCAGTCGACGTGCGCCTTGGAAGTAGATGTCGCAGCCGAGTGTATCTTGAACCCGCGGCTGTTCCGCACACTGCAAGACTCGCTCCCGCAAACGGGGGAGCTGCGCAACGTCCCATCGCTGGCAGCGCTGTGGGAGGTACGGTGCTGCATACAGCATTTCCCATTGGTCACTTTGATGGGATTCTTACGGACTGTGTCATGGGAGTAGGAAGAGCGCCAACGGCGGATACAGAATGGTGACAGCAGCACCCCGGATTTCTCTCTGAGCGTGGAGCGCAAAGAGACCGAGCGCACGCAGCACGAAGCCGCGACTGCGACAGATGGCCATTCCGCAGTGTCGTCGGGGTTGTCACAGTCGTTTTTCCGACAAAAAATGCAAGATGCGGCGTCCAAAGTCATTGACAAACTCCAAACCGAGTTGCTGGATGCCGCAAGTTCAGAAAGAGACACAAGCGACGCTGAGCAGAGCAGTGATGGGCTGTCGAGAGCAAGTATCGACGGTATCACCCAGGCAGGCAGCTCGCTATCGTCGGTTGACGAAATTTCGAATGTTTACAGTAACACCATTGCGACGGAGAGCTCATTTAGCTTCAGTCAAGTCGATCACGACGCGCAAGACGCCGCACTTGATGACGGAAACCAAGTAGGAGTTTTACACCCATGAGAACCCTTGTCCACAGGTTGGACAGTGGCATGTTTGGCTCACCCTCATGCATTTTGTTTTGAGTAGAACCAACAAGACAGACAACATGAAGATCAATCCATCGTCGAGCTACTGATGGCCATGCAACGCACAGCCGAGCCAGAATGGGAAGAGCGCGTTTGCTCTCAGTTTGAAGCAAACGACCGCGGTAGCCATCGCCGGAGAGACGAAGACGATGATCAAGACGAAGATGAAGACGAGTCGGTCACGAGTGAGGATGACGGAGATAGCAGACAACATGATGTCGTGACGTTGGAAATCGGAGATATCCTTGCTTCCCAGAGCATGGCGGTGCGAGAAACGACACGAGTCGATGATAGTGAAGGCGACGCAGCTCCTTCCACGTGGTGGCAACTAGGCGACAACCAGGCCCAGTTGTCAAGCGTAAGTTCCGTTTTGGATGTGGGCAGCCCCCGTGTGGATTGGGACAAAGTGACCACAAAACATACACAAGCCATCTCCAAGACGTTGCGGATACCAAACAACAGCGCAAGGCGGCAGATCAACCTTGAGCCAGTCGCGTCACCCCAAGAAGAGTCAGAAGCACTGGGTGATATGGACGACTTGATGCCCCCACCACCTCCACGTCCACCACCACGCGCAGCAAGCCGAGTGGGAGTACCCGCCCATCCGCATCAAGATTGTTATGGCTATATAGATGAAGAAGGAGATCAAGATGAAGAAGACTCGGTTTCGTTTGACCCTTTGCTTGTCTCTTTGACGCCGCAGCCATATCAAAATCGGCGGACAAAGAAGCACTGCCACCCATCACCAACAGACAGCGACGCTGGGCACGTCACCAGCCACAAGAAGACGGTGGCTTCTGGCACTTCAGTACGGATGTTTCAGCCCAACCCGCCGACACTCGCGGAACTCGAGGCGTCATCTAAAGAACTAGGCATCGAAGCCATGGAGGTAGGGTTATGACCACAGTATTCAAACGGAGACAACGCGGACGCTGACTCTGACTGGGTTTGTATTATTTCTATAGCACCGGCCAGCCTATTACAGTGCGAGCAGCGACATCCCCGACAAACCACTCGTTTTCAGTGGGAAAAAGTTTGAGTTCTCGCCAATGGATCTGGCACATACGGACAAGTTTAACACACAGGAGCTCCGTCAATTGCTTCATGTTTCGCAACCAGAAGAAGAGTTGTTGCTGCTGGAGCGCAGACCGTGGATCGGAATGGAGGCACAGCTGCAGCAGGCAATGGGTTTGTATGGGAGTACCCACGTCCGGCAGAGTGGCAGCGGTGGTCGCGTGCATCGCATCCGCACGCCAGCACGACCACCGCCAAGTGTCAATGATGTGGCGCAGTGGTGTGCTACAACAACCAGCCAGTCAGCGCAGACGCGACCGACGGCTTCGCAGGTATGTGCCAGTCCGGCCGCGCGCTTTGTTGATTGGCGCCGCTCACGCACATATCTACATGGACAAAAATGGGATGTACTTACAGGCAAGACGCACCGTTATGAAGCGATCCCGCCGAGCCGAGCCGCCACTCACGACGTCTCTGGAAGCCAAACGGCTTGCGCCGAGTGCGATCGACTCCAACGTGACTGTGCTGTCGCTGGAAATCCACGCCAATTCGCGTGGGGTCCTGCTGCCTGACCCACGCTACGACCGCATTGAAGTGGTTTGCTACGCCATCGAAGCGCAAGAAGGACCGAGTGACCAGAAAACGAAAGCGCGGGGCGTCATTCTGTGTGAGTCGGCGTCGTCGACATCGGCATCAAACGAACAATCAAGCGACGATGGCGACGGCAGCCACGACCGTGGGTTTTGTGTGGACCATGGCGGTGCTGGTGGTGGCGCTGGGGACTTTACGTTTGCCGTCGTGAAAGACGAAAGCGAGCTCTTGGCCAAGTTGGAAGAAGTCGTGAAGACCTGGGATCCGGATTTTCTCACCGGTTTTGAAGTGCAAAAAGAATCGATTGGCTTTCTCGTGGATCGCGCGACACAACTCAAGGTACAGTAAGCCCTTTCCCCCAACGAACACTCAGTGGATGGATATCCACACAACAAAAAGCGGAACTGATCTCAACTGAACTTTCGCATGCAGATCAATTTGATTCAAACGCTTTCGCGGTTGCCGTCGTCGATGGTGGACGCTCGTAATATTAGCACGATGGAAGCGCCAGAAGAAGAGGCGAGTGAAGAGAGCGGCGGCGGTGTGTCCATCGGCACGACGTGGGGCGTGACCAAGGCGTCTGGACTGTGGATCCATGGACGTTATATCCTCAATATCTGGCGGCTCGCGCGGTCCGAGGTAGGGTGGCACGACAGCTAGTTACATCCATGGACTCGCCTAGTATTCCACACTAACACGAAGTTGTTGCTAGCTGAAACTGTCTCGGTTTGCGCGCGAGGATGTCGTGCGCGCCGTTCTCAAGCGGGAGTTCCCCGTGTACCCATCCGAGCAGCTCACGACTTGGTACCAGACCAATGGCGCGCTCAAGTGGAAAGTCGTGCGGTTCACACTGCTCAAGGCGACCCTGAATCTCCAGTTGTTGTCCAGGATGCAGCTCATCACACGCACCAGGTGAGGCGACGTTGCATCCACTGCCTCTCATATTGGAACTCGGCTGAGCTAACTTCCATGGTTTCTGCACACGTACCAATAGTGAGATGGCGCGGTTGTTTGGGATGGATTTTTACTCGGTTCTCTCGCGGGGCTCTCAGTACCGCGTCGAAGCAGTCATGCTGCGTGTGACCAAGCGACGTAATTACCTGTTGGTGTCGCCCAACCGCACCCAAGTCGCGCGCCAGGCGCCAATGGAATGCATCCCGTTGGTGATGGAACCTCATTCGAGCTATTACGCGGACCCAGTGGTCGTGCTCGACTTCCAGTCACTCTATCCGTCGCTTGTCATTGGGTACAATTTGTGTTACTCGACTATGTACGGACGATTGCGCGATGGGCTCCACGGCGAGTTGGAAAAGTCACTTGGCGTCGTGGATTTTACAGCAAGTGCAGAAGGGCTCGTGGAAGACCGCGAGCAGCTGATCATTTCCCCGAATGGCGTCTTGCTGTCGTCCAAGCACCACCGATTGGGCGTGCTTCCGGTGATCCTGCAAGAGATCCTTTCCACCCGGATCATGGTCAAAAACGCGATGAAGACTGCGAAAGAGCGCAACCAAGACCGTCTGGAGAAAGTACTTCATGCACGCCAGCTCGCGCTCAAGATGCTCGCGAATGTGACCTACGGGTACACGGCCGCGGGGTTTTCGGGTCGCATGCCGTGCGCACAGCTCGCCGATGCGATCGTCCAAACGGGCCGCTGCACGCTAGAAGCCGCGGTGCGGCTCGTGGAAAGCCATGCACAATGGAACGCCAAAGTCGTGTACGGCGACACCGATAGTCTGTTCGTGCTGCTACGTGGACGGTCCAAGAGCGACGCATTTGGTATCGGCCAAGAGATCGCGAACGCCGTCACAGCTTCCCATCCGAACCCCGTGACGCTCAAGCTTGAAAAAGTGTACATGGGCTGCATCTTGGTCTCCAAGAAGCGGTACGTTGGGCTCAAGTACGAGTCGCCCGACCAGCAACAAGGTGTCGTGGAGGCCAAGGGCGTTGAGATCGTGCGTCGCGACTCGTGCGGCGTTGTGCAGCACGCCATGCAGCGCTGTCTGGAGCAGCTTTTCGCTACCAGCGACTTGTCGCTCGTCAAGCAAACTCTCGAGTCGTATTGGATCCGAATGCTGGAGGACCAGTTGCCACTGAAAGATTTTCTGTTTGCCAAGGAGGTGCGGCTTGGCACGTACGCTAGAGGCAGCGCACCACCAGGGGCTTTGGTGAGCGCCAAGGCCATGGCGAAAGACCCGCGTGCCGAGCCACGGTACGCTGAGCGGGTGCCTTACTTGGTCGTGAATGGGCCACCGGGTGCGAGGCTCATGGATCTTGTGGTGTCACCGGCTGAGTTTCTAGACCGACCCCGCGGAGCGAATCACAGCCTCAACTACCAGTATTACATCCACAAGCAGATCTTGCCGAGTCTCGAGCGGTTGTTTTTGCTGATGGGCGCGAATGTGCGAACGTGGTTTTCCCAATTGCCACGCACGACGGGCAAGGCACGAGCAGCAGCAGCGGTGGCGATGGGGACGAATTCTACAATGGCTGGCTCAAAGGAGACGAGGTCAATTGACTCGTTCTATCTGAGCCGCCACTGCCGCTTGTGTGGTGCCGTGGGCACGAATGTACTCTGTGACGACTGTGGGCTCCACCCGCAGCGAAGTGAGTTTGTGCGACAGGTGGTCGCAGCGCAACGAGAGCGCGAAATGGAAGCTCTGCGGAGCGTGTGCACGTCGTGTGATGGCCGAGAGGCCACGGGAGCCTGTGCGAATGTGGTGTGCGCTGTGTGGAACAGGATTCGAAGAGCTCAAGCGAATGACGAGCAGTTGGGGTTCAGCGTCGACTGGTAGCTTGCTCAGCACCAAATCTGTGGTGTGTCGCGAATGAGAAGTGGGTTTCCGTGCAACACAAGTTCTACTCCATCGTATCCGACAGTGAAATGAACGCGTGGCAACTGAAACGGAAATTTCTTCAACTTCTGAGTTGTGTTTTACAACGTCGCGAAGAGCGGACTATCCAGAACGGCTGATCAAGCAGGAGACTTAATCATGACAAGGGACGACAAAAAGCATCGCGTGACATTGAAAACAGATCGGGATGCTAGTTAATACAAAAACGAAGCGAAATGGTCAGACTTCCTCCACGATGTACGCGTCACATGAAAACGGCAAGAAACGCGTCCTCGGCCACGATCGAAGACCTCGAACCCCTTGACGCAGGACCAGATGCATACGCGTCTGGATCGCGTGGATGGGAGCGAGTTGGTGTGCTTTGCCGTTGACGAAGTCTTCGCCGTTTGGGCTTCGGAGGCGAGAATGATGCATCGCTGTCGTCATCATTTTGCAGAAGAAGGCGACCGTCAACTGGTCGAATTGGTGTGAGTGAGCCATCCCCACCAGCATGGGAACCATTATCTTCACCAACCGCGGGCGCCGACTTCTGACTTGGCAGGCCAGTTGTTAGCGGCCCCTCTTTGCACAGTTGGAACACACGAATGGCGTACTCGTCCATCTCAGTGATGTCATTGGCTTCATTCCACGAGCGGTGGCCGTTTGCTGGTCGTCGGCCACTGGTCCCATGACGTGCAGGAAACACAAGTGGCGAGCAGGCGGAGACTTTCGTTGGGAAGCTGGAGGGTGCAGATGTGGTCGAGGCATTTTGCTCCGACGCGATCTCACGAAGCGCGATTGTTATGTGGCCCAGTGGGTAGCGATCGCTGCTGCCAGCATTTTGCAGTATCTCAACCAACCGGTCCAGTTTGAGCGCTTGCGTGCGTAACGCTACCCGGGCCTCCAGCAACGCCGCTCGATGGTCTTGCTGCTGGGCTGCGGCTTGCTTCCACGTCACGTTTTCGGTTTCCAGCATCTGGATCCGTCGTTGCGTACGCTCCAATTCATTTTCCAAGTCGTGAATCCGACCGTCGTCTGCGACTTTGGCTGCGTCGTCGTCTGCCTCTGGTAGAACTCGCGGCTCCGAACAGACCGACCCCGTGGCTTCCGTCGATACATCGCTGGGCTCAGCAGCTGCATCTGGATCAACGGGTTCCATTTCGTGGTCAGAAGACGCACATCGCTGTTTCTTGTTCTTTCCTGGGCTGTCGCACTCATCGCCATTACAGTGGCTCTCGTTTGCGGTGGCCTTCGAAGAAATGACGCAGTCACCACGCTCAATATCAAAGCCAGGAAGTTGCAACACGAGTGGCGGCTCTTCAGCTGTCGTCGCACAATCAACGTAGCTCTCACTGGGCGTGTCACTTGGTGGCTCCATCGTTGGCTTTTCTCCCTCTTTTTGTTCATTTTGCTGGGTGCTCTCGCGTACTTCGCCGTCTTCCAGATCCTCGTCGTCACTCGTTGGGCATCCACCTGGTACCCCACCACCTCCGTCGCATGGAGTCACTGTGCCAATAGCTGTCGCGATCGTCTTCTCGCGCTGTTCTTTCGCAGACGCCGCATCTTCACCTCGCGGGCTGTCAACCTCGATTGGGCTGCCGGGTTTGCGTGCAGTAGCAGCCTCTGGCGCGCTTGTCTGCGTCGCTGTCACCGCCACCAACACCACCGCGCTCTCTAGTTGGATATACGCTGGCCTTTGCTGCTTCCGCCGTTCCTCTCTGAGCTGGGCATTCCTCTCATACTTGGTCTTCGCCATATTGGCTCTTTTGGATACTGTATCGACGATCGCCCTCTGTTCGTTTCCCTTTCCTTTTCCCCTCCCTGTTGCTTTGTTTCGATGTGTTGCCTTTCGCAGATTCATCAGAATGATGGTCAAAATACTAGATTTGATTGGCTAAAACGCCGCTAGCAGTTAGTAACACACCAGATACGAACCACTTCGACGTCTTTTCAGTCTTTTGAAGAGCTTCAGCGTCGTTTGGAGATCGCAATATGCAAGTGGAAGTGCCGCTGTTTTCGGCTGAGTTCACGCCCCCGCCAATGGCGCCATCATCATCCGCAGCAGCAGCAACAACGGATGCAGGTGCACATACTTCAGGGTCACGGTATGAAACGCTGCTCCATCAGATCGTGCAGCTCAACACAGACTTGCAAAAGACCGCGTCGCTCAGCCAGTCTCTGCAGCGCGAAAGAGATGGACTTCAGGTTAACAACCACAAGGTACATCAATCTGATAGTGGCAATCACTGCTGCGAGAAATCATCTAAGTGGTTTTTGGCCGCCTTGGTATGTTGTGGGTTGTAATACAAACGTAGCTCAAAGATGAAGCCAAGCGACTCCATGATCGATGTGACAAGCTGCAGCTCGTGCTCATGCAGGAAACCGAGCAACGGGTGCGTGCAGTAGGACAGTGAAACACAAACCCCATACAAAGCCACATAGAAATTGACCACAACCCGCCATATGTAACAACAACATCACAGATCGAAGCCGATAAGAAACACGAAGAGCTCATCGCCAAGTGGAAAAAGCAACTTGAACTCAAAGCCAAAGCGTTTGAAACGCTCCAGAAAAAGTTTGCACCGCCGCGAGACCTGGACCAGTTGCGCATGCAAATCCAAGCCGAACTAGAAGAGCCACAGCAACAACGAGTCCACCAGCTGCAGCAAGATGTCGAGAAACAGCGACAGAGCGCCTTCCATTTGCGTCGCGAGTACGAGATTGTCAAAACCGAGTACGAGCAGTTTGCAGTGGACCAAGGCAATGAAATGGAGTGTCTCCACTTCACGTACGAAAAGAAAATGGCCGATTTGAAAGGCAAATTAGCGACCGCAGAGCAACACGCACGCGACGCCCAGAGCAGCGACGCTATCCGCAAAATGGCGCAACAGAAAAACGCCGCGCTGGTCGAAATCAAACTACTGCAAGATGAAATCAAAGTACGTTTTCTTAGTGTAAACCCTAGGTTTTAATACTGGAATACTGAAACTGACTACCGTGTCTCAGGATTTGCGCGACGATCTCAAAACATCAAAAGACGCTTGGACAAATGAACGCAGTGAGATGGACGCACGGCTCGCTGACGAGATGGCGCGCCATGCCAACTTGGACCTGGACCAGAAAGCCACGACTCGCCAGTTTCTTCGTCTGAAAGAAGACCACGAAGCCATGCGAACCAAGTGGGACCAGGCCCAAACCAAGCTACTTGAGCTCACAAATGAAAACGACAAGCTCCGCGACCAACTGAAGCAGAAAGAACAGCTCGTTTTCAACAGCCACCAGTCTGTTTCTGCCAAGTACGTGCTGTGTATGTACTTCCCTGGATACGAATGCGGTTTGGATTGTTGACGCTTCTTTTCTTCGCTCCAGGCTTCGTGACGAGCGGGACGCGTGGGAGCGCGAACGAAGCGCCATGAAAGAACGGCTCAGTGAACTCGCCATGAAACTTCAGGCTGCCGATGTGGCGGTTGCGACTGCTGCAGCCAACCAGCGGAACCCATCACGACGCGATTCAGGCGAGGATACTGAGGGAGGCGAGTCCACCAAAGGAGCCTTGCTGCGAGCCAAAGACGAAGAGATCGAAAAGTATCGACACCTCGCAGCGACGATGGAGAAAAAGGTTTGAGTCATCAGGAGCAGCCACATCGATCACCTCAAACGCCCAGGCGATTGAATTTGGTTTTTGCTGTTGCTGTGGTTTTGTAGATCGCAGAAAAAGAAGATGAGCTGCGGGAGGCGCTTGCGAATAACGAAGACGCGATGCAAAAGATCAAGAGTGAATACGACCAGCTGAACCAAAGCGTCCACACAGCGGAGATGGAGCGAGACCAAGTGGCGACCAAGCAGTCGTCAACCCAGGAGCTGGTGCGTGGGGGCTCCGAGTGCTAGCACCGTGTCCTGCATTTTTTGTTTATGTATGCTGAAATGTTCTGTGTGGGTGCCACCGTAGCTCTCCAAAGTCAAGTCCGATTGTATGATGTTGCGCACGAAACTCAAAGAAATTGAAATGGACTACCGAACACTTCAAGCAAAACACCGGTGCGCCTTCCATTTGGCAACAATAGCTTTCGAAGCCGCTGGCTACGTAACGTCCACATTGCTGATGTTTTGGCTTTTTTTTAGTGAGACCATCCAGCTCCACGAAGATATCCAACTTGAAAAAGAACAAATGGAGACCAAGGTATGCGGTATCCGGGATACACCCATGGTCCACAGATGGTGATGGCTCACAAATGGGCTCACGTTGTTTTTCATTCGCAGCTCAAGTTTGCTGAGACGGATTGTGTGGCGTTGCGTGAGAAACTGGAAAAAGAAAAAGAAGACTACGCGCTTTCGACACGCGACTGGCAGCGCAAGTACGCGGCGCTGGAAAGCGACGCACGTGCGCAGCAGAGCGCGCTACGAGACGACACCAAGCGCGCGCTGAGCAAGGCGCTGCGTGAGGTCCATCGCAGCCAAAAGGTGTGGCGGCTGGCCTTTTTTTGTACTAATAGAGGGGACGAATGACTGACTGATCTCATGGGCTTTTGTTTGTGATGTCGTGTGGTTAGAAACGCGACGCGTTCAAGCAAAAATGCCTTGAACTCCACGAGCAATACAAACTCGTGGTGAACGAACTGCAGCAACACGACGAGAGCGTGCTGCAGATGAAACACAGCCACGCGACTGAGTTGGAGCACTTGCTGACCCAGTTGGCGCAAGTGGAAAACGATAAAACCGCGCTTTTGCAGCGGCAAATGGAGCAAAGCCATCGGTAGAGAGTCCAGTAGCAGTCACAGGATGATGGCTACGATACGGCCAACAAACTATCAAAATCAAGGAGGTATTATGCAATCTATCGTCGCTCGCTGCTGCTAGTACTAGTACTGGTACTAGGACCTGGTGAGCCAACCGTCAGCACTGGGAAATGAGGGTGCGTCCCAAAGTCCACCACCACCACTGCCGTTTTTTTATGGTCCTGGCACAACGAGCCACTTTGCTGTTGCTGGCTGGCGGCGACCGCTTTGCCGCCGCCGCGGCGCGAGGACTTTTGCTGTTGCTGCTGTTGATGGTCTCTCTGCTCTCGCTCTTGCTCTCGACGCGCCATGTGCACCAAGTTGGCCATGGCGACGTTGACGACTGCTTGTGCTTCCTCGCGCCGCCACAACACAACCGATTGCACCGCTTCTTCTGCTCCATCGCTCTGCGCTCCACTTGCACTGATCTCGTCGCCATGGGTGCGCGCCACTTTGAAACATTCTTCGGCCGATTTGTAAATCAAATCCACGCCATATTGCGTAAAATCGCTGTTTTTGACGTAATCTTCGTACGTGAGCATCGCTGGGAACTGAAGCGACTGGAACGCGGCAAACCGGTGCTGGAAGCGGATCGCGCGTGTGCCGTACGCTGGCGGCGCGGCAGCAACCAGCGCGTCTCGCTCAAACGCAGCAAACAGCTGAAAATACGCGCGCATCATGCTGCGGGTCATCTCCGTGTAGCTGATCTCGCACTGGAACCGCGCTTTGGCTGCATCCACGGCTGGCGTGGCTGAAGGAACAGCGGCGCCGCCGCCGCCGCCTCGTCGTGGCTGGTTTTTCATCAATTCTTTCATGCGCTCAAGAAAACTCCACGTGAAATTCAAATTTTGAAGCCGCGAGCCACATAAATAGTCCAAGTACCAGAAAATCGTACTGAACTCGCTCTGCGCGTACAACTCCAACTCAAAGCCCAGCAGCACGTACTGGACCATGAGCACTGTGACTTGCTCGAGCGACCACGCTGTGAAATACCGCGGGTACGCGGCCTTGGCGATTTGCATTTCGACCATGAACCGCTCATCGACGGCGACTGCGTCCAGCTGCAAGACCGCCCATTCTTCCAATAACAATTCAATCCGTGCGCGCTGGCGAGAGCGGTTGTGGAGGTACACCTTGAGCGATTCGTAGAGCGTTTCAATGGCCCGCGAGCTGAACTGGACACCTTCTTGCGTGGATAAAAGCACCGACGGTACGCCGTTTTGCACCATTTCGTCCGTCATCCAGTCCATGAAGCTGTGCTTGCCATAGATTTTCTTATCACAGTACAGCAAGAGCAAAACAAGCGAGCGTGCGATGATCGTGGCCTTGCGTTTGGAAAAATCCGACAAGAAAATGCGTACTTGTTCCATGGTCGTCCAGCCACGAGGCGAGCAGGCCACCACAAGATCTTGCACCATTTTCGTATAGATTTCCACTGCTTGGTCCATTTTCAGCGGTTTGATTTCACGTGGCGGCGAGCCTGACATCAGTAACCGCGTGAGCGTCTTGTCAAAGCCCACGGGTTTGCCACTGAAACATTCCACGTCAAATTCCAGTTCTTCAGCGGAAATTTGTTGCAAAAGTTTCTCAGCCGATGAAAAACTCACTCGCGCCATTTCCAAATCCACGACCTTCTCTGCGAGTCCGATCTCGGCGTACACGACGTGGAGCACTTTGCGCAGCTGCAGCCGGCGCAGCAGCGCCTCACACAGCAACGCGCTGATCTTGGCGTTGCCGTGGAGCGACTCGAGCTTGACAGATGGTGCTGCTGTCGTAGTGGCTGCCTCGGCTCTGCTGCTGCTACTAGTCATGTGAGCATGCGCTGTGGTCTTGGCGCCGCCTTTCTTCTTTCCCGATTTCTTGGAGGACGAGGAGGAGGAAGAAGACGAAGAGGACGCTCGTGCCCTCTCTTGCACGAGCAGCGTCTCCATGCGCTGGACCGCAGCCATCAGCAGCGTCTCCAGCACGGACGGCGTCCACACGTCCAGATCGACCGCATCCGACAGCGCACTGCCACCGCCTGCGCTGCCTGGCGAAAAGTCTTCTTCTTCGTAAATGTCGGCGCGCACGACGATCTCGCGCACTTGGCTGCACGTTCGCAGTGTGAACGCACACAGCGTGGCCATCACGAGAAGAAGCGTGTCGCTCAGCGAGCCGCCCAGAGCATGGAGCTGCTGCTGCGCGGTGGCGTGTGCTGCTGCTGCTGCTTCGTCTCCATTGTCTCCACTGTCACCGTCACCCTGCTCGGCTGTCGCTGGAAGAAGCCGCGCCAGCAGCGCTGCGATGGCGTCGCGGTGCACGTACACACACGTGAGCAGCGTCTGCGGCAGCGGCTGCCCATGGAGCCACGACGCTTCCGCGCGGAAAAGCTCATCGACCGTCGCCAGCACATCCCGTGCCGATGTGAACACCAAGGGGATCGCGCCCTTTTGGATGCGCTCGGCGACGGAAAGTGGCGGCGCCGACGCGCCACTGGGCAGCAACAGGCCTGCATCCATTTTCGGATCCATCAGTTCCAGCGCCGACATGGAATCGAACAGGTTGAAGCTCTCCACGTGGATGAGCTGGCCGACTTTGAGCTCCTTCGCGGCGGTACTGAAGAGCTAGTGCGATACATAAGGGACCATTTGGTCAGTACACAAGAGGTATGCGCCGGTAGGTGCCATTCCATTGCCCTCACCTCGGTGACGTCGCACCAGTCGGACTGGGGTGGCGCGACAGCGAGCTGCGCGGGCATATCCTGCGCGAGCGCGTCGACAGAGCTGTGTGGCATTAATACAGAGGACGCATAGCATATAGGTTCGGTCAGTTTGATGCGCGAGTGGGTACGAGAAGCAGTAGTCCTGTGACGAGCGGCACAACCGCACCTCATGTTCCAGGGCTGGCAGCCTCAGGTTTTAATAAAGGAATAAACCGTTGCTTCCTTCCACCCACCCCATCTGTCTCAAAACAGGGTTTATTGGGGTCAAATTGAATTACCCACCCACCCCAGCCTTCGCGAGCGCAATTCAGTTGATTTTGCAATATTCATGGAAATTCGTGGAATTATACTGTTTTGAACATATATTTCCACAATATGGCAATCTATTCTGGAAATTTGCGCACTAAAATATTGTGAGTCAGATCTGATAATTTTCTATTCTCAGCACTGATCCCGTTTTTGGTTGGTTGAAGAGCTGCATTTCAACCAATGAATACTCGAAAGTGGTTAGGTGTTAATTGTCCAATTATTCCACCCAGGCCCAAGAAACCCCCATCGATTTCCAAAAAGTGGGGTTTTTACCAGCCCTGTCATGTTCGTTGATTGCAGGATTGATGCCGATGCTGTTGGTTGCTTTTCAGTGTGGGGTGTTTACCTATTTGGAGGATACAATTAGTGTGTGACACACTTCCGAGTGTAGTGTGGACCACATTAAACTCCACGAAACCGAAGTGCAACCCAACGCAAAATACCCAACGCAAAATAAGAGCAAATCAAATCCGTTTGTCACTATTCCCTATCAATACTTCTCTCCCAGAGCCACCCCGCACACAGACAAACCCCATGCAGATGAAAAAACAAATCCAATCGTCACTGACATCTCCCCACCACCAGAATGCAAGTGCATTTTCGCCTTCAAACTCCTTCTTTATCTCCCCCTTCGTCTCCTCATCCTCCGTTCGCTCCGGAGTATCTTCAACTCATTTCTTGCTTGCGTTTCTTCATCTTGCTTGCCGTGTCCACATAGTCTTCTCCTTTCCTTCTACCGCCTGCCTGGAGCCGTCGCTAGGCAACACACAGAATTACAGTTTCTGTTATTAACAACAACAACAAAGATTTGTTTCATAAGTCGAACACGCCTCTTCCTCACAACCCACCACCGGCAGTTCTATCTTGGCACCCAAGACACGCAACATGCACCAACCAATGCACACACAGCCATCACGAGCATCCGACCGGAGGTGTATTGAAAGGAAAGTGCGTGCCCCACGACCAACCAAAGGCAACCCAAGCAAAATCTGTCAAAAGCTCACCTGTGCGTCCTCTTCTTCACTTGCCGTGACCGCGAGACGCCGGCGGTTGGCGCCCCGGTTATGGATCTTGTAGCCGAAGACGCGAGGAACGTACAGCACAGTGGACGGTGGCGGCTCCAGTTCCCGGTAAGTCATGAAGAACATATGGGGAAACGTCGTGCCAAAGTAGGCGCCATCGACTGCACCACCATACAAATGCAAAATCAGTTTTCCCCATGCCACATGCCACCCCAAAGAGAGAGAGAGAGACAAAAGAGAGCTTGGCGGTCACGTACTGACGGGCGACTGGTACTCGGCCACCGGTGTATACAAGTCGCGGCACTTGGGGCAAAACACCTTCATGTCCGACTTCTTGGACTCGTCATGCATACCCGCAGGCACCACGGCCTGGCCTTCGCACAGCGCGCGCGGGCAAACACCAAAATCCCGGTCGCGGTACTTCTTCATCTACACAAAACCGAGAGGCATTAGATCCAACTCATACTGGATGCCTATACAATCCTACTGTACCATCGAGTCCAAGCCATGAGAAGTGATGATGTAACGCGCATGGATGAGCCCGTACAGCTCGGCGGCACAGGCAGGCACATCGTCATCGTAGGGGATATCTGTGTTTGTTCACAACATTGGGACAAAGTTGAGTGAGCCGCCCACAACAAGAGATACTCAACACCCAAAAGCGTATCCATAGAGAGGTCGCGCACCTGTGAGATCGAGGATAATGTTCATGGCCTCTTGGTAGTTGGGCACTTGCGCGCGCAACCCGTAGAGATTGAACGAGTCCTCAATGTAACTCTGTGGCACTTCACAGAAGTACTCATTGCCCGAAAGGCTGCAGAACCACTGTATCCACTTCTCGTCCTCTTCTTCATAGTCTGACATATCGTCCTCCATCGCCGCCGCGGCCGCGTGTGTCGTCGCCGCCGTCGTCGTCCTGCCGCGTTGCTTTCCCAGTTTTTCGGACCCGAGTTTCCTCCAGGCGTCCTGACAGAAATGGGAGGGCCAAGCAAAAAAGAGAAAGAGGGTGGGTGAGGGAAGTCCTCTGAAAGACGATACCAAACCTTCAATATATGATTTTTGTCACTGTCTCGATATTTTTTATTTGGTTTACGCCAAACAATATTGGTTTTATCCTGGATTTATCGATTTTCTTGAAACGGCGTGTGCCCAATGAGTTGCTGCAATGGAGCCAGCATATCCTTCAGGTACCGAATGGCACTTTCGGTGTCTTCGGCGCAAAAGCGCACGATGACACCGTCCACACCAAGCGGGCTGGCGGACGCGATGATGCCGGAGAAGTCTGCCTGCGAGGAGAGGCGGCCCTGCGGCGTAATTTCATTTGCATGGTGCAAGCGTTTGCGTTGACTGAGCTCCAGCAGGCGATCCGTGATAACGTGGAGCCGCTGGCCGAGCAACACAACCAAACCCAAGACATGCGTGCCGCGCATTCGCTTGCGCAGACTCACGACCTCGTCATCTATGCAAATCCAAATTCAAATCCAGGCACGGGTCAGATGCGAACGAGTCACCTACAAGTGAAGCACACGCACCCATCAAGCGCACACGATCCGAGAGAACAAGCTCGTCGTCCACATACACATCCGCCGAGCTGTCGTATTCGTTGAAGTCCCAGTGCTCATGCGTTTCTTTGCGGTCGTCTTTCAGTGACCCTGTGGCCAAGAAATTGCGTTTGCGTCCGCTGGTGAGCCAGTCGACAAACACCAAATTGGAATCGCTGCTCAGGCGAAAGACTTGCTTCTGCCTGTACCGCGATCGCTCAAAGCAAGTGATCGCATCCGGCAGCACGGCTAACGTCGCATTGTTGCCGACCTCAAAGGTCAAATCTTGGCGCACAAAATCCGTTTCAAGCTCGGCCTTGAACACCTTGGTGGTCGCTTGTGTGCAGAGCACAACTGGGTGGTACACCAGTAAACAAACATGAGAGAGAGAGTTAAAGTCATATGGACCAGCGGCATATGTGTATGTTTTTCCCGTACCAGTTGCACCATCACAGACATCACAGACGACCCCCACTGAATCTCCGCCGACAAGGCCGCCTCCGTAGCCGAGCATGTACTACAATAGCCCATGTGATGTTTACAGACGGCATGGGAGTGAATACACACGTTGCGATCTTCCGGGACCGACTGGTGGCAAGAGCAACCTGGTTTCCATCGCACAGATGTCTACTGTATATCCGCTATACCCGCACTCACCGAAACATAGGTGTCGTGACCCTGCCGAATCGTTCGCCGCGGGTGCAGGAACTTCAGCGGGTACGTAGCGAAAGCATACGTCAGAGCCGTGCGCCCAGCCACCACTTCGTACTTGAGCTTGCCCGCCGCGTGGTTCCCAGAGCCTCTGCCGGTGGCGGAAGTCGCCACGTCAAACTCGTCCATGAGGAGCGTTGAACTGGCCCCGCCCACATGCTGATCACACACACAGAGTCCACATTCTATTTTATTGGCCTCGAAATAATATAATTGGGCGGATCCGCCACCCCTATCCGCTGTGGAGGTATCAGTCCCAGGAAGTTGTGCGCTGGCGGGTCCGCCCCAATGCAACGAAAGTTCCAACGTCCAAGTGCCTACCCAACGATCAAAGTGACCAGCGATCGACTCCATTGTATCATCCACCAGCGGTACATGATATGCAGGTGCTGGATGGTGTGCCACTATCCAGCCAACTTTCTGTGCAATGTTCCGACCGATGCACGAACGCACGCATAGAGTGGCGGTGCTGGATAATTCCGGATTCTGGATGCTGGATTTCCATCGTCTGGATTTCCCCTTGTTTCCTGACATTTGTTCTTCCGTTCCTCACTGCATGGCGGAATCGGAGAACAGATTGTTGTTTCTGACGTTGCTGACGTTTGCAGAGCGGACCGGTTCAAACCAGTCTGCCCACCGTTTCAAACTCCAAACTCCAAATCCACACTCAACAACAGACGCTGGGGGATCGTACACCCCCTTTTGCGTCCACTTTTCGTCCACCGACTCTCTTTTGGCAACCTTCGGCTCCCATCCAGAGACGATTTATTTTCGATCGAATCGAAATTGCACGTCTCACCGCTGCAGCTGAACTGAGGAGCGTGCTCACTGAGGAATCTGCCAGCTTCTGCTTCTGTATGAGTGCACAATTTTGCGACCCCATCGGAGCCTCCGCGGCCGTCTGTGAAAACCGTATACGCCACCAGCTCAACATTGTGGCGCCACCACCAAGCTCGTCTCAATCTACCGGTACCGACTCCTCGGCAGCGAAGACGGTGACGTCACCGACCGGCACCGACTGCTCCGAGCCGTACGATCTGTCGGCCATGTCGCGCTCGTCCAGCGATCTCAATTTCATGGACGACCATGAAGAAAAGTCGATGCGCAAGCTATCGCTGTCGTCTGGCAATGGCGCTTGCGCGCTGGAAGATGACATTCGATTGATGGGCGACCAGATGAAGCGATTGCTGGCGTTTTGTGACATGCAGTCGCAGAGCCCGATCCGATTGCAGGCCAAGATCCAAGAGCTCCAAGAGCAGCTACAACACGCTGTGACCGAGAAAAACTATTGGATGAAACGGTGTCAAGAAGAGCTCGCGCGCAACCGCCAGAGTATCGCGTCGGACATGCACATCGTCAAAAAGAACCCACGGAAGCGCACGAATTCCGAGCTCATCTTCATCGCCAACACGCTCGGGTCTCCTGGCGAAGGCATCTACCAAGAGGACGGATCTTCCAGCTCCAGTGACAGCGACTCCTCGGCTGAGGTCGTGAGTCTGAGCCGCTCGTCTTTCCGCCTTTTACAGTGTTCCGATGAACAGTGCGAAGTGTTTACGCCGATGAACCGCAGCATCCGCACCCAGCACCGCGCGCGCAACAACGTCCAGTGCCTTTGGGATGAACCGCCAAAGACCGTGCTGATCATCAAGAAGCCAAATGAACCCACGGTGACGCGCACGATGCTGCGGATGGCAAAGTGGCTGCAACACGAAAAGAAAATGAACGTGTACTTGGAACCGTCGGTCCACCAGGAGTTTCAAGTGCCCAATACGCTCACGTGGCAATCGGAACAAGAGTGGGAAGATTGCCAACACAACATCGACTTTGTCATCTCGCTTGGTGGCGATGGCACGGTGCTGTGGGTTTCCTCCATGTTTAAGAAAAGCGTGCCTCCAGTGTTGGCGTTCGCCATGGGCTCGCTTGGGTTTCTCACGCCCTTTGACGTGCAAGACGATATGGAGCATTTGACGTCGGTTCTTAACGGCGGGTTTTACTTGTCGCTGCGGTCCCGCTTGGTCGGCACGATCATCCGCAAGAACAAAGAACGCGAGCCGCTCACGCCACTGCATGCGCTGAATGAGATCGTCATCGACCGCGGCCCGTCGGCGGCGCTGGTCGAGCTGGACTGCTACTGCGACGGCCTCCAAATCACCAAGATCGCCGCGGATGGCATCATCATCGCGACGCCCACGGGCTCTACGGCGTATTCGCTGTCGGCGGGCGGATCCATGACCCACCCTTCTGTGCCGTCGATGCTGTTCACACCGATTTGCCCGCACACGTTGTCGTTTCGCCCACTGTTGTTCCACGATAGCGCCACACTGAAGATCGTGTTCCCCATGAACAGCCGCGCATCGAGTGCGTACGTTTCCTTTGACGGCAAGAACCGCGTCCAACTGGAGCGTGGCGACAGCATTATCGTGCGCGTGTCGTCGTTCCCACTGCCTGCGGTCTGCCGCATCAACGAGAACCAGGACTGGTTTGAGTCCATGATCACCAATCTCAACTGGAACCAACGGCGCGCACAGAAACCGTGGGTAGATCCAGGACAAGAAGACCAAGAGCCCTATTGATGTGATGACCAAATGCGTGAAATTGATAAAGAGTCCGAACTTATAAGAACAAAGTATATAATGCAACAACATCAAGCACATTCATTGATAACCTGTCTCTCTACTACTGATTTTTCTTGCCATCGCCACCATCACCGCCTTGTTCGCTTTCCAATGGCGTGCGCGTCTTCTTCTTGTCCTTTTGCTTCCTCTTGGCGTCGCGCTCGTCTTTCTCGATCGAGTTCAACAACACTTTGGTCGCCCACAACGCCACCAACGCGAGCAGCGAAAAGGCCACCACCACGGCGCCACCGAAGAAATACGGGTCTTTCACAACAGAGATGACCACTGCGTCCACCCAGTTCTCTGGGGGCCGTTCCAGCCGCGCTTGAAGTTTGCTCTTGGTGGCGTCTTGCTTCGTCATCTTCCAACTTGTGTCACTAACAATCCTGCATTCTCGTTTGAATGCCTATTTTCTAATTTCAGTACTTCATACCTGGCACAATTGATGCTTGACGACCATCTCAAGTTGGGTCCAATAGTTGGCAATGGCCAATGAAATGTCGTTATGGTGCTTGTCAAATCAGTTGGTGGATGTGATTGGCTACAACAAATATATATAGCCAATCAAAAAGGCATTTCATGTATAAAGTTCCAACAACAAATCTTTGGGATTCCCGATTTCCGATTGCATCATTGCATCCCAGAATGCATTCGTGAATAGTATCCGTGATCTCCACATTCGCCATGCTCCCCCGCCGCGTTCTCTCTTTCGCTACACGCAGCCCATTCGTGGCGCGCTCCGCTTTGCAGCGCACGGGCGCCACTGCGTTCGGAGTGCGCAATGTGCACGTGGAAGCCACGAAGGAATCGATTCAGGTATTGTAGCCGCCCAGGGGAACTAAAGAGTTCGTGGAGCTTCTCCTAACTGTTGAAGTTTTTGCTCTTTGACACTTTTCCAGACCGCGATTAAGAACGAAAAAGTCTTGGTGTTCGCGAAGACTTACTGCCCGCACTGCGCGCGCGTGAAGGCGCTCTTTGGAGACCTGAAGATTGACTTTGAAGCCATCGAACTCGATGAACGCTGTACGTTTTCTTCTTCTTTTTTTTCTCAGTGGTGCACTGCATGGGTGCTCGAGTGCTAACGGTACGATCGTAACAATATCACAGCGGATGGTGCGCAAATCCAGGATTTGCTGCTGGAGTTGACCAAGCAGCGCACCGTGCCAAACGTGTTTATCAAGGGCAAACACATTGGCGGCGCCGACGCCACGGTCGCGCTCCACGCCGAGAAAAAGCTGTTGCCTCTTCTCAAGTAGAAGTTGTCGTGCAGTACAGACCCCCACCGAGTCATTGTGACAGTACTACCGAAGCAGTACAGTTGTAAAAACAAAAACAAAAAACTGACCATGGCTGTGTGTGTTTTCTGTTTTGATTATGTATGTAATCGATCCGATATGCTTGCAAGCTCCTATTCATTCATATTTTCCAGGCACTTCTGTCGTTTCTCTCTCACTCCCCATGCTTACGCCGACGTGGTCGCCGGGCAGTCGTCAAAGTCGCCAATGATCATCTCATCTAATGCCCGTCCAGCGCCGACCATCGGGTAACAGTGCTCGTGTTTTTCCACGACAAACTCACACAACACGGGTCCTTCCGCGGCCAAGAACTTGGCCATGGCCTCTGGCAAATCGGCTTCGTTATCACAGCGAAGTCCTTCACAGTTCATGGACTCGGCAAACTTGACAAAATTTGGGTTTTTCATCGGCGTGCCCGAGTACCGCTCTTCGTAAAACAGATCTTGCCATTGCTTGACCATGCCTTGGAAGTCGTTGTTCAGCAGCAAGACCTTGACGTTCACACCAAACTCGGCGGCAGTCGCCATCTCTGTGAGCGTCATCATGAAGCTGGCATCGCCATCGATATCCACGACCAGCGCATCGGGCTTGGCGACTTTTGCACCAATCGCAGACGGTAACCCAAAGCCCATGGTGCCCAAGCCACCCGAGGTGATGATCGAGTTGGGTTGCGACCACCGGTAAAACTGCGCGGCCCACATTTGGTGCTGGCCGACACCAGTGGTGATGATGACGTCATCGCGGTGCTTGGTCTGCGTGTACAACTCTTCAATCACACGTTGCGCCTTCATCGGAGCGCCAGGCGCCGACGCACGGTACCGGAACGGGTACCGTGCTTTCCATTCTTGCAGCTTGCGGTGCCATTCCGAGCGTGGCTTGCTTTCAATGTGGGGCAAGATCTGTTGCAAGTTGTACTGCGTGTCACCGACGATGCCCACGGTCGCTGGCACGATCTTGCCGATTTGCTTGGCCGAGATATCAAAATGGATGATGCCACCGCGGCCTTCGGCGGCCGCGCGGCGCGCTTCAGGCGCAAAGTCAGGCACGCGGCCCGTGACGCGGTCGTCAAAGCGAGCGCCCAGCGCGATCACGCAGTCGGCGTCTTGGATGGCCTTGTTGGCGTACACTGAGCCGTGCATGCCCAGCATGTGGAGACTCAGTGGGTCCCGCTCATTGAACGCGCCCATGCCTTGCAGCGACGTGGTCACTGGGATGTTGGCATTGCGCGCCAGTGCGCGAAGCTCTTCGCTTGCGTGGAGCACACCGGCACCCGCGTAGATGATAGGCTTTTGGGCCTTGTTGATCAAGTCGATGGCCTTTTTCAAGTTGGCATCTTGGTTCAAACGGTTGCCTTCCACTTTTTTCTGGCCGTAGTAGCCAAGCAACTGCAAATCTTTTGTCACAGGCGTGCGGCACAAACCGGCTGTGATATCCTTTGGCAAGTCCACGAGCACGGGACCGGGGCGGCCTGTGGTCGCGATATGGAACGCCTCACGGATGTTGCGCGCCAGATCCTTGATGTTGCGCACTTGCACGTTCCACTTGGTGCACGGCCGTGTGATGCCCAAGATGTCGGCTTCTTGGAAAGCGTCCGTGCCCAGCACTTGCGTGGCGACTTGGCCACTGAACACGACCATGGGCGTGCCGTCCATGAGCGCATCTTGCAGTGGCGTGACCGTGTTGGTCGCACCAGGACCCGACGTGACCAGCACGATGCCGGGCTTGCCCGTCGCGCGCGCGTACCCTTGCGCCATGTGGCCCGCGCCTTGCTCGTGGCGCGTCAAGATAAAGTCAAAGTGTTTGCTCTCGTGGATCGCATCAAACACGGGAAGAATCGCACCGCCTGGGTACCCAAACACCGTGTCGACGCCCAACTCGGCCAGCGTCTCGTGGAAGATTTCGGCGCCGGTCTTGCCAATGTATTCGTCCGTGTACTTTGGCGCTTTCTTGCCACTGGGCGCGTGGTCACCGTCGACGGTCGACAGCGTTCTCCGCTGCAGTTGCTGCTGGCCCATGTGGTTGCCCACGGCGCGCAACGCGCTGGATCGCGCGGCGGCATGTTCGTGGCGAACAGCGCGAAGCGAGGAAGTCGCGGAAGCGCGCGTGCGCAGCGCTTGAGCGAATTGGCGTCCACGCAACATGGTGGAAAATCTCTTTTTGACACTTGCACTTGGGTGGTTGGATGTCTGTCGACTCTATCCACGAGAGCGCCGAGTTCAAATGGGGTGAGCTCGACGTGGAACGTCGTTGGTTGCCATTTTTTTTTGCTCACCGCGTGACGGTTTGGGCGTCTCGTGGGTTTTTGCGCGGGTCGGGTTGCCTCGAGGACGAACATAGAGCGAAATGGGCCGGGTATATGGGGTTGTTAAATTAGAAACACACAAGCTTGCGCAATCGAAACGGGTTTAGCTGCTGAAATGGGCCAGCTGCCGATTTTAACCCGTTTTGAGAAGTGCATGCGCAAACTGAAGGATTTTTTCTGGTGGTCGGCCACTTCAAGGTCATTAGGAGCGCTGATTGGATATAACTCTGCAGAGATGGGTTTAATTGGTTAAAAACGATGGCCACAAGAATGTGGATGCCAAACGGCAACTTGGGCCAATCATGGCAAATGACTCCATGTGTATCTATCTCTTCATTCGCCAACGACAACGTTTGATTCACGAGACCTCCGATGCAGCGATAGCGTCGACAGTCCCAGTTGCAGCTCGTCGCTTCTTGCGACAGAAAGATAGCATGCCATTGGATCGTTCCCGCCTGTGCCACGAAGCACAGCGTTGGAGCTGAACGCCGGATACTCAGTCATCAGAAGCCTCGCCTCGTCGAGCTCCAGTTCCTGCCGCCGCCAAATCATGCGGTGGACATCCAGTTTATAGATGACGCGCCGATCATCGTTGCGCACCGTGTAGTACTCGGTCTGGCCGTCGTTACTGTACGTGAAACCTCCGAACAGAATGATCGAGCGCTGCGCGAACAGACACTCAAAGTTGAATCGCTCAGGAGGAGCACGCAGCGCACACAAATGGGACGAAAACTGGGGCTTGGTCCACACCATGGTCATCGTATCGAGTAGGTACACATCGACTGTGCGTGCTGCGGTAGTGCGTGGCGCGTCTCTCTTCCGCCGCTTTGGTGGTCGCCACCCACCGACAACGGCAATGCGATCGTGACCGATCCGTACCATCCGTAACCCGAATCGAGCCGAAGGTGGCTTGCCCACAACGTGGGGTGCAACCCACGAAAGGGGCACTTGCAATCTGCTGCTTTGTGGCGGTGGTGGTACGCCTTCAATGGCGTCTGCTCGGTCCTTTTCCTCTTTGGCCTCTTGGAGCAACAGCGCATCCACCGCTTTCTGGATGTTGAACTGCTGCAAATCACCGTACACGTCGCTCTCTGATTTGCCACCAAGGATGTACAAGTAGCCGCTTGTGAGGCAGCAGCCGTGCCAATAGCGAGCAGTGGGTCGTGTGCGCGTGTCCAACTCTACCCAATGCCAATGACGGAGCGACAGCACAAAGCAATCGTTAAAGAGCTGACCGCTTTTGCCGCGGCCGCCAAACACGACCAGAAAATGAGGCGTGGCATACACCGCGCTGTGGTCGCTTCTTTCTTTGGGTGGCTTGCCGCTGCATTGGCGCAACGTCCACAGCGTTGTCTGGGTGTCATACGAGTACACGCCATTGGAGAACGCGTACCGCACGCGCTCGAGTTTGAGCGGCTCGATCCGATTGACTGCGACTGGCAAAAGATTGGTGAGATCGCGCAGCCAGCGTCCACCAAAGACGACCACCAAGTCCGTTGGCGTGACGCGGCATAGCGTCACCGAGTGGCCTTCGCGGCGACTTGGTGTTGAGATGGCGCCTAGTGGATCCGATGGCTTGGCTGGTAGCGACTGGATGTTGGTGACATCGACTTCACTGGCGATAAACTCATTGAGAAACTCATCCAGACGCAACACAGGGTGGTGGTCATCGTCGTCAACTCCTTCACTGTCTTCATCATCAGCACTGGTGGTAACTGCTGGCTCCATGGAATTCTGGCTTTCATTTGTCGCTGACATGTCGACGTGCGGTTGAGCGGATTCGTCGGCGGCAGCCCCCATGGCGAGCGCTCGTTCGGCCTCCCGCCTTTGTTTCCATTGCTTTTTACGGAACGACTCGACGGGCACCTCTTGCCCGTCTTGTCTGTCGGCTTCAGCGACATACTGGCAGAGAGCGACGAGGTCTTTCACGGAGCAGCCACGCATCATCATCATAACCTCGTGTTTCGATGTATGGATTTCCAACAGGCGACCTTTCGTTGCGGCAGTTGTGAATGACGTTGAAGTGGAAGTACGCCGCGTCTCTGGTAAAGGGAGTTGCCTTTTCTCGGACTGCACAATAATGCGCTCGTCGCATTTTGAGGGCACGATGATACAGTTGTCTGTCGTGCCCACCGCCCCGTCCCCGTTCATTTTTCAACGACCATATCTTTTGAGGACCATGATACTTCGTACTCACTCACTATCCATTCTACCTGCGCCATGGCAAAGCACGAGAAAAGAAAAACGTCTCTGGGCAACGTTCTTGACCACGATGCGGGAAGCAGCGTGGCGCGGACCTCAGGACGGTGGCGAAGTTCAAGTGACTCCAGCGGGCAGCAGCCTGTGCGACCCAAGCTCTTTGGCTCCATGCGAGAAGCGGTGGAGTACGAAGCCGCCGAGCGAACGGCGCCCCCTGTTGGGGATAGCGTTCTGGACGCGCGCACACTGAGCTCTCTGGAGAAGACCCAAGCTGACGAGGCCGGCTACACTGTCATCCGACGTCGCACTGTGGGTGATCTAAGTGACTCGCATTGGCGAACGGACATGAGAGGCAGCGCCACTGCTGGCAGTAAGGCGACTGGAACTACGCGCAAGCAAGGCGACAAGGAGAAGAAGCAACCACGCGGCAAGCGTAGCGGTGGTGCTGGTGATAGTACGGCCAATACCAGCGCTGCTAATCACGGTACTGGATCCCGCTCCAAGCCAAAACGTGCTTCTCATGCTCAGCTGAAGCAACAAGCAAATGCTGATCCATGGGTGGCGGTAGCAGCAGCAACGTCATCTACGAATAGCACCCCAGCTCACGCAACCCAGGACGAAGACTCATCGTCGGACCAACAAAAGCAGTGGCTGGCGGCCGCGTCCATGGGGGCAGTGCTACCGACAACGTGTGCAATGGCGCCATCAGCTGCAGCCACCGCAGCGACTCCAACGACCTGGAAAGCGGAATGGACGACGGCAGAGGCGGCTGACCCAAGCAAACCACCGGTATGTGAGAAGCCGCATGGCGGCGAGGAAGCGAACGCTGCCTCCTCCGGGATGCCACGAACGCCACCGCAGCAGCCCGTGGCGGCCATGCATGGCGAAACAGAGGAGGCGGCGTCGCTGGACCCGCGCATGATCTCGTGGCTCGAGAGCACTTTGTCGCTCGGTGAGACATGCGCATCGCCGCCGCTCCATGCAGTGAAATGAGACAGTAGGTATTTGTGGCAGTGTAACCGTGAGTAATCATGAACCTTCTGGGTCTGTTTGATGTTTGAGGCGCTTTGTATCTCTCGATACGCCTACCGCAGTCCAATGAGAGCCATACGAAACGGACCTTCAAGTAGTAGGTCTCGCTGCTGGTGGGTGGTCGCCATCATCACGTGCCGTGCAGGGACTCGTCCTGTTGCCCTGGGAGAGAGCTGCCCCGTGCGAATTCTTCATCCTCCATGTGCAATCGTTTACGGTATCGATGGACCATAGGAAAGGGTACGGTAGTACCGTGTACCGTAACGGTACACTGTACCGTATGGTATGAGACGACACAGCCAATCAGAAAGTGATGTTTCTCATTTCCGCTGCTCTGATTGGCTGAACGCTAAAGTGCGACGTAACGCCCTGAGTTTTTTTTTCCGTCTCTTCGCTGAACCAGGAAAACCGGTATAAAATGCAGTCGTGACGTCTGTTGGACAGCGTCCGCGTCAACATTTACCGATTTCACAGGCGTCGAGCGTGTCATTTGATCGCCGCCGCCGCCGCAGTACCGTTCTGTACCGTAAGGAAGAGATCATACAGTAGACGGCGGAAACTACAGTCCAGTGTACACTTCGCGCGTGTCGAACGCCGCTCCATTTCCCAACGTCCTTGTCAAACAACACACACAAGACCACAACACGAAAATGACGACACTCCACGTCACTGTCCATGCAGCGGCAGCCGCGGCCGTGACCGCGCGCTCGACGGCGCTTTCAGCCGCGTCCGCCGCCGGCACGTCGGATGATGTGTTTCTTCTGGAAGACGAACACCACGTGCGCTTTGGAGAAAACTTGCTGATCGCGGGGCTTTCGTTTGCGTTCTTTTGGGCCGTGTTTGGGATTTCGTGGATCGTCTCAACACGGCGCGTGCCGGAATTCGCAAGTTTCACACCAGCGATGAAAGCCGATTGGTGTTCACGGTACGTGTGTGACTTGTCTGTTTGTTTGTCCCCCACACAGTCGACTGATGAACCGCTCAACTACTGTAGGATCAACTCGACGGTCCATGCCATTGCAGTGGTCGCCGGTGTCTCTCTCGCGCTTGGTTCCATTGAATGGGGGACCGACTTCATGCCGATGAGTTCCATCCGCACCGCGAATTTCATTTTCTCCGTTGGTGGGTACCGGTACAATAGTGGGTGGAAAACAAAAACAAGAATGTTTTTATGGACTCACTCCTCTTGTTTTTGTTGACAATACAGCCATCGGTTATTTCTTATCGGATCTTATTGTGATCATCGTGTGGCCAGTGCCAATGCAAGGCGTGTTTATCACTCACCACATCGTTGCTGTGTACGTTCCCGTCACTTGGCTACTGTATTTGCTTGACCACTTGGTTTGCTGACCTTTGTGTGTTCGTCCAAAACAGGATCCCGTACCTCATCAACAACTTTGTCTCTTGCTGCGGGGCCGCGCAATTCGGGTTGCTTCTCTTTCTGCTGGTGGAGCTGGCCACGTTGCCGCTGAATGCGCGTGGCTTTCTCGAGTCCGTGGGCCGCGAAGACTCCAAGAACCACAAGCGCGCGATCTACGTGACCTACATCGTCTGGGCGGTGTCTCGGACGGTGCTGCCCATTTTCTTGGTGTACAGCTTTTGGGCGTACACGTACCCGTCCAAGCGGAACCACGACATGTGCTTCTACCCAAACCTCATCGGCGCCCACGTGATCTCGTTGTTTTGCGTTGGCGTGTTTTTCTTTATCCACACACCCGAGATGCTTCAAATTCGGAAAGACAGGAAACAGAATTTGTTGCCGACTTCCGCCGCCGCGGAGGCCGAGGCAGCGGAAACCACCAACCATAGTGAAATCGTCTCGATGCCATCGGCGCCTGTCTCTACACGAGACCCAAAGAAGCTCAAGCAGCTCGCGAGCGGCTCTTACGAAGAAGTGGACCTCCAAGGCGTCGTCATCCAGCCCAATAGCGCACGCGCACGGGCGTTCACATAAAGCCATGGCTAATTTTTTGTCATTTGTACACACTCTATCAATTGATATCTCGCACTTAATCATATTTAGCCAATTGGTGTCATAACCGTACTTAGTGCGGATGTTTCTTTGCATTGGCTGTTGTTTGGGGCGAGGTTCACCACAACATCAAGTCAAAGCCAAGTGAACCCGACCCCCAAATTCACGATGCGCTTGACGGTGGATGTGATCCTGCGCGCGCAGATTTCCATCAACCCGCTCAAACACCGCGAGCTGAATCTGAGAGGTGCGCGCTCCTTTTCTCCTCCTCCTCTCTTTCTCTCTCTCCATTCCAAGCGTAACTGACGTGAGCACAGGCTACAAGGCGCCCGCCATTGAAAATCTTGGCGTCACCAAGGTACCCTTACTGTATTACAGCGCACTACGTGAGTGCAAAAAGACCTGCTTGGTTCTTATCTTATTTGTGTATGTATGTCAATCTATCAATCCCAGGACGGCTTTGATTGCTTGGATCTGTCGGATAATGAAGTCAAGAAGCTGGAAAACTTTCCTCGGCTGCGTCGCCTGCGCATGTTGCTGCTCAACAACAACCACATCAGCAAGATCCACGAAAACCTCGCCGAGTCGATCGAGAACCTCGAGTATTTGATTCTCACGGGCAACCACCTTGCGCAATTCCCAGAGATTGGCCATTTAGTGGCACTGAAGAAGCTGGATACGCTGTCGCTTTTGGGCAACCCGGTCACGAAGCGCAAGTACTACCGCGAATACGTCATCCACACGCTGCCCCAGCTGCGCGTGCTCGACTTCCAGAAAATCAAACCACGGGTGCGTATCCAGTATACGATATTAGATATCAGACAGGCACGGCAATGGTGGTTTCTAACATGGGCTGCTGTTGGGTAATGCAGGAGCGCGAAGCGGCCGCGGTGTTTTTCCACTCGGTCGCGGGCAAGCGCGTCGAGCAAGAGCTGATCTCCGGCACGATCGAATTCAATGGCGTGGCAGCTGCTCTGCCTCCGCCGGCTCCTCCAGCAACAGTTGTACACGCTGTGACACCACCACCACCACCGCCACCTCCGTCTCGATCGCCCGCAGTAGCGGCTGCAGTACCCCAACCCAAGTCTCATGTGATTGCTCCTGCTCCGCCTCCACCAACCCAGAAAGTGCAGCCACCACCCGCACCAGCAGCAGCCGCCCAGCCCGTGCCTGCTGCGCCTGTGTCACCTGTGAAGACCACACCACCACAAGCGGCAGCCACGTCCACGGATGTCGACATGGACGCGGCGAACTCGCCCGTCACGAAGAAGAAGACCACAGCGCGCGCAACAGCAGCAACGCCCTCCAAACTGGCGACCCCGTCCAAGCAGCCAGTGCAAGATGTAGAAATGAAACAAGTCCCGTTCACACCGTCCAAGCCGATCGAGCAGCAAACCGTCACGCAATTGCGTGAGGCACTGAAAGAGCGGGGTTTGTCCACCAAAGGACTCAAGGCCGAGCTGGTCAAGCGATTAAAAGAAGCCGTCGGCAGCGCCTAAAGTGGATTTATTTTTGATGAGAGAACGTCTTAGTACTCGGTAGATCAGCCTCGACCGAAATACGACAAAACAAAACAAAAACGATAGGACCATAAACACGATATTTCTTCCCAGCAACCAGCCTTTTTCGATATACTGAAGTAGCATTAATAAACGGAAGTATGGAAATTCAGCTCTGCTATTCGGATTCTAATACGGCGCGATGCTTCGGCTGATACTCGCGGCTCGGTCGCGACGCGACTGGGCGACTTTGACAAAGTCGTCGTTCTCGTATTTGTACATCAGCGGCACACCTGTCACAAAGAAGAAAAAGAAGAAAATAAGAAAAACGACGGGTCAATGGGGGGAGCTCAATCTATCGGTGGGTGGCTGTTCCGTACCCGTTGGTGCAAGCAAGAGACACCGCTCGGGGGCCGTTTTTTCAAACTTCATTTGCTCGTTGAACTCGTCGTCGGTCATCTTATCCAAGTGCTTGATGAGCGTGCGGATCACAAACCCGTGGGTCGACACCAGCACATTGCGCCCTTCCTTGAGGTGGGGCACAATGAACTCGTCAAAGAACGGGATGGTGCGCGCGTGGATATCGGCGCAGCTTTCTCCGTTGACGCCAGGGAACTTGGTCGTGTAGTCGTTGCGGATCTTGTGGATTTGCTCTTTGTCAAAGAGCACGGTATGGCGCGTGCTGGGCACTCCTTGGAGATCTCCGAAATTGCGCTCGTTCAGCGTCGGCGACACGTACACCGGAATGATCTAGCGTACATTCACAATCCGTTATTCACGTAAATATAGGGAGGGTGGTGTCGTTGTAAAACGTACGAAATCGTATGGGTTTTCGTCGTTGACGCCTTCAAAGTTGGGGAACTCGAGCGGCGACTGGTGCTGCACGACCGGCGTCTTGGTGCTCGAGTGGACACTGAGTGCGAGCTGTAACGTGGACCGCGCGCGGTCCATTTGCGAGCAAAATACCACGTCGATGGGCGTGAACTCGAGCCGTTTGCCGGCTTCAAAGGCCTCGTGGATGCCCACGTCGCTCAGCGGGATATCGATCGAACCCGCGTACCGCCACGGCTCCTTGGGGCTCTGTGGCTTGCGGTTCCACACGCTTTGCCCATGGCGCAACAAGATCAGCATGCCGAAGCTGGATCGCGCCTGGTCACTGGTGCTGGTGCTGCCGTGTGGCGCATGCTGCGACCACTCGGGCGCGCAGTCGCCGTGGCTGTCCCAATGGGAGACGTGGGCGTGGGGAAGCGTGTACCTCCGCTCGGAGGGCGAGGCCAGCGCGTTGCAGCACTCGCCATCGACACAGTCGCAGCTCTTCGTCTTTGAAGAAACCTGATTCAGATCTTGCGCTTTCTGTTGCGGTTGCTGTTGGTGGCGTCGCTTTCGAGACAACAGCAGGCGGTCCAACGCGACACCAAACGCAGCGGCGGCGACGACAAGCGCCAGCGCGGACGGCTTCATCATGGTGTTTTTCTTCGAATCCGCGAGGATCCAGGGGGAAAAAAGTGGATGGCGCTGCTTGGAGTTTCGACACCCGACGCTTTCTTTTTCTGCTCGGTGTCGGATTAGTTGACGCTGACAACCCGGACTCTCGTGTCGCCGGCTGCTGGCAACGACAACAAGGTGCAGAAACCCGGCGGATGACGTCTTGACGCGGCTTGAATGCACGGCAAGACCCAATTGGACAGTCTGGCGTGATGTCACTCCTTGGCAGAACGGTTTCTGGACGTCGTTAAAACGGGGTCCAAATGTACTGAATTTGTGGGTCCCATGCGGGTGGGTTGGAGGGTTGCAAAACACACACAAACCCATCACAACGCTCAGACCCGTTTCATGTTGTGCTGTGAATCGGCGTCGTCTACACCGCAAGGGCAGCTCACTCGTGTCCGCTCGACTGGTCGCCTTGCTCGCCAGCGCTCTGTGCGTATTGTCGCCACAATGACCAAATCGACAAGAGGTAGTTTAGATAGTGGCACTTCGATGAACAGCGTCACCATTCCTGGATTGCCCGAGCGACGCGCAAGTGCGAACGATGCTGCTGCGGCTGCAGCTTTGGCACGGCATGGCATGAGCCCTCGCTCAAGTGATGCAAAGCCACACAGCCCCACTAGTAACAACAGCAAACCGCGACCGCCAACGTTGCTCAAGCATATCCTCTCGAAAGGAGGACCATCTCTTCATGTGCTGACGGAAGACGCCCGCAAATCGCAACAAGGACTCGCCCATGACGGCAACAATGCATCGATCGTCACAAATGAGACCATCTCTCCCGAAACCCCATGGTCACCGCGGTCGCTTGTGCGCGCCAAGTCGGCGATCATTTACAAGGTGCGATGTTTTTACCAACACACTGGATCACACACAGTACGCAACGTACTGATCCTACAGTACTGACTCTGGCTTGTTTGGCGTTACGGTGTCGTTTGCATGGACCTCACTCAGCACACATTGAACGATTCGATCTTGATCCTGGAGCGCAACATTTTCTTTTTCTCCGAGTGGGTTTCGTACTTTGTCTCGTTGCAAGAAGACTACATGCTCCTATTCAAGAGCCGCGAGAAGTGGGAACAAGGCGTCAAACCAGACAAAGTACGGTGCCTCTACAGTCGTACCAGAAGTGGCATGCACTCGGATAACTTGCTGATGATCTCGATGGGTGTGTTCTGTCCATGCAGATCATCGACCTCAAACCTTCAATGATGCTTGGAGAAATGAAAGTGGAAGTGGTCGGAAGCGACGTTTCCAGTGGCGATGGCAATGGCAGCGGCAACGTGCGTCTCTTCCGGCGCAAGCTCTTGGAGACAGATGAACTTGATCAGGTACACTACTGTACAGTAGAGCCTGTACTCCAGCGTGTATGAAAATGACCAACTGATGGTTTGCTTTTGTCGGGGTTGTTGCAGTGGCTTAACGATGAACTGCGGCAAAGTCTCGTGATCGATTCCGGAAGTGCCGTCGATGGCATCCTACTCAACAACCCAGAGGCAAGCGCGCGATGTGTGCTTGAGTTTGCGTCCAACAGCCAAAGCACTTTTGAGCTGTGGTCCAAAACCATTCGCCGCATCCTTCAGGTCAAGCGAGATCGACTCACAAGAAACAGTACCCAGCGGGCCAACCATCGAGGTCGCGGCTCCTCCGACGATCGTTCTGGCGAATCAAACAATTCGCCGCCATCGCGGGCGCCCTCCGAGTCCAAGTCGTGGGTATCTCCTGGCCATGATTCCAAGCTCACGCTCCACCAAAGTGAGATCTGGTGCAATCGCGTGGTCTCTGGCGAAAAGGAAAAAGCCGAATCGGAATTGCGGCGCATCATAGCGATGGAGAAGCTTGTCCACCAAGTCACAAGCCCACGGATGGCGCTTCTTGTGTACGAAAAAGTCAGCCGTGTCCATGAGCTCTTCATCGCCAACAGCCGGCGTGAGATCGAAAAGATCGATGGCCGCACCGACAAGCCACTATCAGCAGAAGTGCTCAATTTCTTTGCAGACCACTTGAAGCGCAAATACTCGGTCTTTTTGATCTTGGCGTTGGCGTATGGCGTAGGAGAAGAACAAATCCGAGAAGCCCACGAAATCATGTGCGAAGAAAATGCAGCAGTGAATGCTGGTGTGGGTGGTGGGGTCGCCGAGGGGCAGCGGTCGGCGTCCTGTTATGGGTTTGAAGACGCGGAAAGTCTGGAATTGTATGATAAATATCGCGATGCGGCCTCCAATTACCATCGTATGAACTATGGCGACCCTTCGTCTGCGGAAGAAGAAGATGCGATCATGCACTTGCCCGTGATGCTGCAAGTTTCGATTGTTCGTCAAGATCAAGAGGAAGGGCGAGCGATGATGGCGATCTTGGAGACCGTCAAGGCGAGGCTTGTGGAATACTGCACTGAATCAGAAGACAACAACAGTGAGTGAGATTTATTTGGGGAACATCCCTATCTGGGGGAATTATTTGCTTTGATAAATAAAAAATACGAACCGACCCCGCATAGTTTTACATGGTCACGGTCCACAGCTCTTCCAGTTGCGCGTGCATGCACTGGATGCGAGCTCGAAACTCTGAACTGGCCATGAAAATCGCAGCCATCCGCTCGAGTTCCTTTTGCTCTCGCTGCTGAGCGAGCTCTCTACCGGCCACTGGAACACTGTGGATGAGAGGATCGATGCCTATGGAGCGATGGATTTTCGATGAGAAAGCGCTTCTGCTGGTGTCAACAGCAAGCAGACAAACAGATTGTCGTGCTACTTGACGCACCCCATGCATGGCTGATTTCCGTTGCAAAATCGACTGCTTTGTCTTCCGTTCCAAGGCGAATCCTGATTAGCCAACAATACAGGGGTCAGTAAAAAGTAAAATGCCGCAACGCTGTGCCACGTTTGCAAGCAACACGTACATGATCGATTGTCTTTCCTCTCTATCGATGATCTTGACGAGTCGCTTCTTGATGGTCACGGATTTCGGCTTTGATGTTGACCACCATGGCGTTGTACTTCCAAGAACTTTGACCGAGACAGCGGTCTCGTCCACGACCACCACGAAGCGTCTGCGCAGTGCGAATAAACGATGCTTGCTGCTGGAGTTGGAGATCTTATCGCGCAAAGAGGAGATGCGCGGGCGCGACCGCATGCTGCTTCCATGGATCACCACTTGCACTTCCCACACCACCATGACGGATTTTTGATTGATTGCTTTCCTTCAATGTGGCAAGACCATCACTCTTTCTGGCGGCGGGGAAATTGAAGTCCACTACAACGGGCTTGATTTTCAGGAGTTTGAACCCACCCGTCACGGGTAGACCCGTGGACCGATGGGATGGCATCATGTTGAACTTGCTTGTCATGAATGTGGGAAATAATCGAACTACTCCATTCGATCATTTCGGGATATTGTCAGCTTGACGACGATGCGCGCAGTGGCAACGAGACGAACGCTCCAGCAGAAATGGTATGCCGTAGAACTATATAGACATTGTGTTCATGCGAATTGATAATGTCTTATGATCTCTGTGTGTGTAAATGCAGGGACGCTGTGATCGTCGGTGGTGGCCATAACGGTCTTGTGGCAGCAGCCTACCTCGCCAAGGTAATTATTTACTAATCCAGGTCACAGCAGCCATTTGCCATGTAGCACACCAACTCAATGGATATTTGGGAACCACAGGCAGGCAAGAAAGTGTGTGTGCTGGAGAAGCGGCACCTTGTCGGCGGCGCGGCGGTGACAGAAGAGATCATCCCTGGCTTCAAGTTTTCGCGCGCATCCTACGTGTTTTCACTGTTTCGTCCACAGATTATCAAGGATTTGGAGCTCCATCGCCATGGACTGGAAGGTTCGTACTGCAGTGCCTCCATGGGTTGGGTGCAATGGGTCTCTGACGGTTGTCTGGCGATTCGGGATGCTCAGTGTATCCACGGGATCCGTCGTCGTTTACGCCGACGCTGGATGGGCGCAGCCTCATTCTAGGAAGCGATATGGTGGAGAACCAGAAAAGCATTGGTGAGCTGAGTGGCGCATCTGTTGTATGTGTCGCATTCGAGTTTGAAGGGCGTACTCACACACTCGGTGACGCAAACTGTGTTGCTATATCGTCTGCATCCACAGCCCAGTTCTCCCAAGCGGACGCGGAACAATATCCAAAGTATGAAGCCATGCTGGAGGTACCCAACACTTGTCTTGCATTGTGGCCCCTCTCTCTCTGTCTCTCTCAGCTACGTATTGACCAATTGATGGTGATACTTTGCTGTCCAGAACATGGTGGAGTTCTTTGTCCCGATGATCGATGAGGTACGGTTACGTCTCCGCGAGCAAATGGACGGCACCTCCAGTAACCTGAATTGGTGTTGCTAATATGTTGGGCTGTGATACTGCTACAGCTGCCTCCGGATGTGCGCGTCGTGTTCAACTCAAATTCCTCGGTCAGCCGCCGCGTCGATGCGATCCAGTCCATGCTGAAACTGGGTTACCGGTCAGGCAAATTGGGCAAGGAACTCACGACGTTTATGGAGTTCATGACGGCGCCGGCGACCAAAATCCTTGACAAGTGGTTTGAATCGGATATCCTCAAGGCGACGCTCGCCACAGATGCCATTATCGGCGCCAAGGTGAGACGATGGTGGCGGTAAATGCGACTGAGGTGGCACTAAACATTTGCGTTTTGGCTACCGTAGGTCTCGCCATCGACGCCTGGTTCAGCGTATATCTTGTTCCACCACGTCATGGGCGAAGTGAACGGAGTGAAAGGCATGTGGGGTCACGTGAAGGGTGGCATGGGTGGCGTTTCCGATGCGCTTTGTTGCGCTGCGAAAGAGTATGGCGCCGAGATCGTCACGGAAGCGCCTGTCAAGTCGATCGATATCCACGACGGCCAAGCGCGTGGCGTGACGCTGGAGAGCGGCGAAGCCATCCACGCGGATTTTGTCTTGTCGAATGCCAACCCAATGATCACGATGCTGGACCTGATCCAAGAAAAAGAGCTGCCGGAACGGGTCGTGACCCATTTCAAAAGAAACTGGAACTGTGAGTCAGCGTCAACCAAGGTGCGTTTCTGTTTTTGTGCGTTACAAAGGTGGCTTTCTCTCATCCGAATGTACTTCGCACGTTGGTAGATCAACGTCGCACTTGACCGCTTGCCGAATTTCACGTGTATCCCCAACACTGGCGATGGCAATACCCCCATGCGTCACCATCGCGGCACAACCCACTTTGAAGACACGGTGGAGCAGGTACGCTCGGAGCAGTGTGGTAATACCAGTTGTACTACAAAAGCTCTTGTCCATACCATCTCTTTTTTGGTGATTTCTTGTCTGCAATAGATCGAAGACGCCTTTTTGGACGTCCAGCATGGCTTCGCATCCCGTCGTCCAGTCATTGAGATGAATATTCCGACGTCGCTGGATTCCACTATCTCGCCGCCTGGTGAGTGGCCAGCAGCTCATAGTTGAAGAATACAAAATGGCGAATGCTCGATGGGTGTTAGATACTGACCCGAAGCTTCTTGTGCGCTTGTGCCAGGTAAACACGTCGCACTGCTCTTCGTTCAGTACACTCCCTATTTGCCAAAGGTACACACCTCATTGCACTATTGAAGCGATATTATAATACCACTCAACCGGTCTCACTTTTGTGAGTTGCATGGGGCAGGACGGAAGTTGGGACACGCCAGGCAAGAAAGAAAAGTTCGCCGACCAAGTGTTTTCTGTCATCGACGAGTATGCTCCCGGGTTCAAAGACTCGGTCATCGGCTACGATATGTTGACGGTGCGTTTGGCAATGCAATCTACAGTATTAGGATCAAGTCAGTAGCCCACCCTTTGTACTGAGACGGCTGGGTTTTGTTGCGTTGCGTTTTTGATGGGAGGCAGCCACCCGACCTGGAGCGTATATTCTCGTTACCCAAGGGCAATATCTTCCACGGCGCCATGGGTCTCGACCAGGTACAGTGCATTAAACAGAAGCATATCCATTGATCTGGAAGGCTGATCCTCTGTTGTGGCTTTCTTATTTCATGTAGCTCTTCTGGATGCGACCAATTCCTGGCTACTCAGACTACCGCACGCCTATCAAAGGTCTTTACATGAGTTCCGCTGGGTCTCATCCAGGAGGTGGCGTCATGGGGGCATGTGGCCGCAACTCAGCCATGGTTTGTCTCAAGGATATGATGGCGTCCAGCAAGTGATCTAAGTGATCCGGGCGAAGGTATCTGTAGTAGTGCTGTAGTAACTGACGTGAAGCGGCCAGTCGACGAAGCTCCACTCACAGAGGAGTAACGAAAACGCGAATTGTTCTTTCCCCCGCTATGGCTCTACTCTCCACTACTCGCTACCCCGTACTCACCATCCTGTTCTTCTGTATTGCCACTGGACAAGATCGGGGTGCGGGTGGGAGACGACGCAATTGCCGCTGCTGCTGGCCGTTGAATGGGCGGCAAGTGTAGGCCTCCAGTATGTGAGCTATTTACGAGCGCCGTCAGAGCCGCCAAGATCTGGCCGACTTTGGTGTCCACGTCTTGGATCCGTCCGTCCAGTTTCTGCTCGAGCGAGGCCAGTTGTGTCTCCATGGTCTTGATCCGTGTCACAGCAACAGCAGTTGTGGCGTGGTCGTTGTCTTCGTTGTCTCCGCGGTCTTCGAGCCTTTTGCTGGTGCTGAGTGCGTCCGACACGTGCATAGAAAGTGCCATAGTTCGTATCGCTTGCGGTGATTTCATGGGCTCTTTCATGACGCCATTTCGGCCACCAAACATGGCAGCCGTGGTTGCCACTGGCGGTGTGAGTAGCCCATCGGCTAGCTCTTCGGGTTCGTCGCTTTCTCGGATCGGCTCCAACGCGTCCGTGTCCTCTCCCTGGCGTACACCCGCACTCAGCACTACCGTCGTCAAAGGCGGGATCTTGGCCATGGGCGTGATCCCCTTCATGACGATCGCTGCTGCCGGACTGCGCATATCCTCCAACTCCTTTTCTTCCAGACCCAGTGCAGCCGCGGGCATGGGCTGCTTCACGACTCTGGATAACCGTGGCACAAATTTTTGGATCATATGCGCCGTGCCGCGCAATTTCTTGACGTGGTTGTACGTGGCAATTTTTTTCTTCATCTGGTAGTCCGCAAGTCGCGTCATTTTCTCAATGTTTTCGGTGCCGTCCGTTTGCTGCCACATTTCTGTCACGCGTTTGATGATCAGCCGCTTCATGGCCGTGGCAAACTCGGGGAATTCGGCTAAAATTTTGTCAAACCCTTCGCGAGATAAGATGCAAAGCTCCGACATACACTCTGCTTTGACACTGCGGGTGCGTTCGACCTCCATGACCACGGCGATCTCGCCAAAAAAGTCTCCTTCGCCCAACAAGATCTTTTTGACCTTGTCATTATTTTCGTCCTCTTCTGGTTGGCTCTTGGGCGGCATGACCCGCACGATGCCTTTGACGATCATGAAGAGCTCTTTGCCGATCTCGCCCTCGCGGATGATGTAGTCGTCGGGCATGTAGATCACTTGGTGGAGCTGCATGCAAATCATACCAAGCACGGAATCGGTCGCGAGTTGGAAAAACGGAATTTTCTGCAAGTAATCCTTGAACAAGTAGATCGCGATTTGCTGCCGCAGCGCGAGCGACATGCCTTCGTCTTTGAGCAAATTGATTTCATCCGAGAACATGCGGTTCTAATACCCGTAAACAGAATGAAGTCAGTGGACACTTGGTGACTTTGTTATCCCCGCCATTTATGGACGACGTACGTTGAGCCACAAGTAGTCGTAGTAGGCCGTGACGCGTGCCTATTTCCCATACACACACCACAAAGCATACCAGTCATTGTC